>JAQQSU010006945.1:0-13369 GCA_028627135.1 Pseudochirops cupreus | reverse complement strand
AAAAAAAAAAGCAAAAAAAAACCTCACACCTTCTTAATTAAAATTTATGTAAGTACGAAATAATCTTAATAGACTTTAATCAGATTGGACTTTTTTTTTTTTGCTTTTTTGGAGGGGGAGAGGCAGGGCAATTGGGGTTAAGTGACTTGCCCAACATCACACTGCTACTAAGTGTCAAGCATCTGAGGCTGGATTTGAACTCAGGTCCTCCTGACTCCAGGGCCAGTGCTCTATTTACTGCACCACCTAGATGTCCCTATCAGATTGAATTTTATGCCACTTTAATCAATTAATCAAATTAATCATTTATTTACCTTAGAGTAAGCTACTGAAATGAAATAGAAAGGAGGAAATTGAGGCCAACAGGATTAAGTGATTTGCCCAGGGTCACACAACCAATACGTTGTCTAAGGCCAGATTTCAACGCAGGAAGATGGGTCTTCCTGACTCCAGACCCAGCCCTCTGTTCACTGTGCCTTAGCTGCCCAAAATCTTTGCCAGCAGCCAACAAAGTCAAGCTTATGACTCTGTCTTGAGGCTCTCCAATCCTCCTTTCCCCAAAGAGGACGGAACTGGGCAATGGTCAATATCATTGGCTCCCAAACTCTTCCTTATAATCAATGAAAAGCATTCAAATGCCATGAATATCAATTGTAGTCTTTGGGAAGCATAGATTGTAAGGCACAGCATGGTGTAATAGATGGACAGCTGACCTTGGAGCTAGGAAGACCTTGGTATTCAAGTATCTGACTCCTACTCTTCCTACAAATTATTTATACTCCTAGTGCTGCGAGCAACTCTCCAAGTTACAGAATAGCTGGCAACCTGCATTAGTAAAGGGAGTTTCCTCATCTGGTAGTTCTCTACGCCAATGAAGGTATATGGCCCAGCCTTTACTCTATACAGAGGATAAATAGATATCACCTGTCTGGCACAAATCTCAAGGAACTTGAAAACCAGGAAAGAACAAGAAAGAAGCTGAACATCCAAGAAGAGGAAGAAACAGAGACATTTCCCCCCTTACTTAGTATTTAGTATGAATCCACCAAAACACTTTTTTTTTTCCCTACTACTCCTTTTACATCGTGAAATGCAAGGATTGGACTCCAAGTTTGGAGTCAGGAAGACTCATCTTGATGAGTTCAAATCTGGACTCAGACAGCTTACTAGCTGTGTGACCCTGGATATGTCACTTAACCCTTTTGGCCTCAGTTTCCTCATCTATAAAATGAGCCAAAGAAGGAAATGGCAAACCACTCCAGTATCTTTTCCAAGAAAACCGCAAATGGGGTCACAAAGAATTATTCACAACTGAAAAACAACTCAACAGAAAAACCTTACCAGTTTACTAAGAAACTCAAAATGATAGAATCATTGAGCTATAAGGAACTTTAGAGAACACCAGGCCCAAATGCTTCTTTATTCACATGATACGGAGGTGAAATGACTTATCAAATACTGCAATGTAGTAGCAGAACCAAGGTGACAACAAAAGCTAGAACTCACAACCCAATGCTCATCTTCAATATACCAGTAATATTAAGTCTGTTAATACACATTTATTAAGTACCTACTGTATGCCAGCAACTATACTAAGCCCTTGGTACTACAAAGAAAGGCAAAAGACAATCCCCACTGTCAAGGAGCTCCCAATAAATGTAAGCTTATTACATTAAGCAGCTAGGTGCACAACAGGTGCACCAAGCCTGAAGTTGGGAAGATCTAAGTTCAAATCCAGCCCCAGACACTTACCGGCTGTATCACCCTGGGCAAATCACTTAACCCTGTTTGTCTCCATTTTTTCATTTGTAAAATGAGTTGGAGAAGGAAATAGCAACCCACTCAATATCCGGAATATCCAAAACGGGGTCACAAAGAGTCAGACATGACTGAACAACAATAAATTATATTATTATGGCATTTCAATATGTCATCTATATTATAATTATTATAATATGATTCTGGTCTTCCTTCTTTTTTGATCCTTGCTTTATAAAATTGTTCCAGCGAAGCTGATTCTGTATATATTTTTCCTCCCAGATTTTTATTTATCCTCCCCTGGATACAATATCAAATTTAACTCATTGGTAACTCCCATCAAAATCAAAAGATTTTATTTTGCATTAGGTTTGGGACACTTGGGGCTTTTTGACCTGGACTTGTGATTTCTTTGATGTAGGGATTTCCCATTATTGGAGGCATGTTGGTGCCTCCTCTGCAAGAGACTTAGAGAGTTTCCTAGAGAACTAAGAGGCTAAACAATAATAGCTAACCATAACCAATTATAACTAATAATAGTAATCATAACTAATAGTAACTAGCACCTAAATATTGCTTTAAGTTTTACAGTCTTTTATAAATATTATCTCTTTTTCCTCCTAACAACCTTAAGAGGTAGATGCTTTTTAATAAAATTTAATTTAATAAAATTTAATAAAGATTTAATAATAAATAAGAAATTTAATAAAATTTCTCTTTTACAGATGAAGAAACTGAGGTCTACAGAGATCAAGGGACTTATCCAAGGTCACATAGCTAGTGAATGAATCTGAGGTCAAATCTGAACCCAAGGTCTTTCTGATTCTATCTCCAACACTATATGTCTGCCATATTAGCGGAGTAAGTGACTTACCCAGAATCACACACCCAGTTTGTGTGGGAACTTAAATCTAGGTCTTTTTGGTTCCAAGACTGACTCTCTATGCACCGCCTCTCATTGACTCTCACCCAGTAAACCGAGTTTACTTCAAACAAAAGCTATCTGTAACTAAAGCCAGGTAGCAAGGCTTCAGATCCATAATGAGGTCACCACCATCGCCTTCTCTTAAGCATCTTAGCAACACCAGTAAATGCAATACCAAGCTGTATACTGTGAGTACACACTACAGTAATATGTGACCAGCTAATCACACTGTCCCCTATCATGCCCTTTGGGAAATGAGAAGACAAGTAACCAACAAAGGAATTAAGGTTAAGAAAGAAAATTAAAGAGGAAATGAGTAGAATACAAAGGTGAAGGGGAAGTGCTTCCCTGGGTACATATTGAAGAAACAGATTAAATGTTTATATAAACTGTAGGAAAGATAGGGCAGACAAGTCCTGTGGATGGAACAAACAAAGCTAAGTTTAGATCCCACAATTTTCCTCTCTTTGGCCTTGAGTCACTAACCAGGATGGATTCCATGGAATTCAACATAATTCTCTAGGGCAGAGGTTCATAACCTTTTACATGTCATGGACTCCTTTGACTGTCTGATGAAACCTATAGACTCATTTTAAGAAAATGTTTTTAAATGCATCAAATAAAATACGTAGGATTGCAAAGGAAACCAAATATACTCAAATGTGGTTAACAAAATATTTTTCTTTAAGCTTGGGGATACCAGGTTAAAAATCCATTGGCACCAGTAAAATGTTCAGTTAATTTTTTTTTCTCCTTGACACAGATTTCAAATGTTGGAGAACAGGGATGAAGTAAAAAGCAGTTGGGAAGATTTTGTGGGAGAAATTGCCATCATAATCACTACAGCCAAAGAAACCAACTGCTCTTAGAAAGGCATCCTCAAACCAAACAAAAAAGCAGAGCCAAAGCCACCAGTTGGGGACAAAGGGACATTTGTCAGGGGCTTGAGGAAATCACCTGCAACCTGTTCTGGTACCAGGAGATGGAATGACAAGGAGAGAGAAGTCATGAACTACCAAACTTGGAGAATCTGGAAAACATCTATTCTTCGAGATTTGTGGGAGCTTAAGTAACTTAGTTTTATTTGTTTGGGGCTTTTGTTACTTGTTTGTTTTTGAGACTTGCTTCCAAGGCTTTTAAGAGGTCTTTCTCTTTGGAGACAATGAGAAGTTCATTTTTATGTCCCAGAAGGAATGAAAAGAAAGGTCACTTGCCCCTGTTCCACATAAAATTTGTATTTTCTTCAACATGAGTCAGGGACCATGAGAGAAAATGCTGAACCAGGGCTCTGGAAGAAGGTTTTTGCTTTTCTGCTGGGAGCCATAAAAATGGCAATCTCTTCAGAAAACACCAGGGTAGTAGGAAGACAAAGACTCAGGGCCCCTAAGACATTTATTTTTACATGCATCTCTCTCTGTCTCTCTCTTTGTCTTTGTCTCTCTATTTCTCTGTCCATGTCTCTCCATCTCTGTGTGTCTCCCTGTCTCTCTCTGTTTCTGTCTCTGACTGTCTCTGTCTCTTCTCTCTCTCTCTCTCTCTCTCTCTCTCTCTCTCTCTCTCTCTCTCTCTCTCTCTCTCTCTTTCTCTCTCTCCCCCCACCCATCTGCTCCACCCTCTCCTACAACCTTGTAGAACCTTCACGACCCACAGAGCCTGAGGCTATCAGTGAATCTGGGTTTAGAGCAATAAACAAGATTTTCTGGCCTCTCAAAGGGAAGAAAATGATTCTACTTTTCTATCTCCCCTGATCACAAGGAATATCATATAACTGATTACACAGAGACTGGAAATATAAGTAGTTTAAAAGATAAAGATACATTCAAGGGTGATAGAGTCCTAACAGGTTATTAAAGAGAAGATGGGATGTTTGGGAGAAGTCCCCAGTTTTCATATCTTTGAGTCAGAAGTTCCAACCCATAGCCATACGATTGGCCTCACTAAACCTCAGTGTCCTCTTTGGTAAACTGGAGATGGTGAAGAAAGTGCTTTGTAAACTTTACAGTGCTTTATCAGGGTGTAATTAACAACAGTTAAAATGATGATGAATTTTGGAGGTCTGAACCAGTGATCTCATCTGCATAGTGAGCTCCCAAAGAGGATCTCTATCTACTAATACAGATCAGTACCTGCTCTGTTAATTACCATCTTTTTAAAAGATAATTTTTTTTAATTTTTGCGAATTACAGAATTGTATGGGATACTGAGAGGCCAATAACCATCAAGGGACATACTATCAATGTGTGTAAGAGGAAGGACTTGAGCCCTGGTCTTCCTGACCCTTCCCCCCCACCAAGGCCAACTCTCTATACGTTAGCCCAGTGTGTCTCTCAATCCTAACAGTAATGATAATAATTGAGTTTGCTTACTGTTGCTATTACTCTCTCTATGTGTGTGTGTGCATTCGTGCATGTGTATACATATGTGTGTGTATACATATACATATACAATTACTTTGGCACCAAGGAAAAATACTAAACTTGCACATCAAATATAACTTGGTTCCTTTCAGAGACAAATTCTATAAAGCATGATTTTATATTTTCGTCAAAGTCAGTAGGGCACAGGTTATTAGAAAACCACACTAGACTTAGACCCAACAGTCATGTTGTTTCTTCCCCCAATGCACCCACCCAATTTCTAAAACCTTTCTGGACTTTTTTTAATTTTTCATTGTTAATTATTTATTATTTATTAGTGAGATTAATTAATTATTAATGAGACCTTGGGTGGCCCAATGGTTAGAGCACAATGCCTATAGTCAGGAAGACATGACTCAGACACTTACTAGTTGTGTAATCCTGGCACCTCTTAACCTCTGTTTGTATCAGTTTCCTTATCTGTAAAATGGAAATAATAACAGCAGTGACCTCCCAGGGTTGTTGTGAGGAAAACAATCGTAAAGCACTTAGCACGGTGCCTGGCACACAATAAGTGGTGTGGAACTGTTAGCTATTATTATTCTTCAGTTTTCAAGTCAGTCATTTAATAAACCTTTACAAAACACTACTATGTTCCAACACATGCTACTACTAAGTGCTGGGGAGAAAGGCAAAAGACAAGACTTGCCCTCAGGGAGCTCACAACCTAAGGAAGGACATAACATGCCAACAACTATGTGCAAACAAGGTATTGCAAGTCTAGAAGTAATGTGATGAGATGAACCAGGAGAGGCCAATATAAGAAGAGTTAAAGGGACATGGCCAAGAGATGGTAAGAAGGAAAAATCAACAGATTTTGGCAACAGATTGGAAATGGCAGATGAAGATACTCCCTCTATAAATGAAAGCTGGCACTGTCTCTACAATTTAAAGGTTTGTCTAGAGCAGAGACGCCAAAAAGGAGCCTGTCCAGTAATACTCCCTTGGAGGCAAAACCAGATTCAAGTGTTAATTGGGAAATATTTAACAAAAAAAATAAAAATACAAAATAGCAAAGATGATATTATTTTCTGAGGCTTTTTAAGTCAATTTGTAGCCCAGGAATTGGATATGGTAGAATGAAAGAAGGTGAGGAAGAGAGGATGACACCTGGGTTGAGAGTCTGGAATACTGAGAAGGTGGTACTACTTTCAACAATAATTGAGTAATTAGAAAAGGGGCAATGTTTGGAAGGAAAGATAATGAGCTCAGTTTTAGCTATGTTGATCTATAGAATATACAGACTGAGATGTCCAATAAGCAGTCAGAGATATGAGATTAGAGGTCAGCAGAGGGGTTAGGGCTGGATAAGTAGATTTGAGATTCATCGGCATAGAGATGATAGTTAAATTCATGGGAATTGATAAGATATCAAGAGGGAGAATGGAAGAGAGGGCTCTGTGGGATAATCACAGTTCTCAGCTGTGACCTGGCTGAAATCCACTGGAGGAGACTGAGAAGGAGAAGTCATATAGATAGGAGGAGAACAAGGAGTGATTTCATAAATACCTAAAGAGGACAGGATCAAGGAGAAAGAGTCATTAGATCTGGCAACTGAATCATTGGTAACTTTAGAAACAACAGTTAAATGATGAGGTCTGAGGCCAGTGAATAGAGCACCAGCCCTGGAGGCAGGAGGACCCAAGTTCAAATCCAACCTCAGACATTTAACACAAAAAACTAGCCATGTGACCTTGGGCAAGTCACTTAACCCCAATTGCCCTACCTTCCCCCCTCCAAAAAAACAAAAAATTAAATGATGAGGTCAGAAGCCAGAGAGTGAAGAAGAGAGTGAGAGGAAAGGAAGTAGAGGTACCTATCATAGATGTCTTTCTCAAGAAGTTTAGCTACAAAAGAGATATGAGGAAATGGCTAGCAGAGATGGATGGATTAGGTAAAGATCTTTTGAAGAAAACATGGGCATGTTTGTAGGTAGTATGGAAGCAGCCAGTAGACAAGTAACAAGTACTTTTTTAAAAATTATTCTGCCCCTACTACCACTTATTCCATTTCATTGAAGAGGAAGGAAGGAAGGAAGGAAGGAAGGAAGGAAGGAAGGAAGGAAGGAAGGAAGATAGGACATAACACATAGCTACACAATCTGGCAAAACAAATTCCCACTTTATCCATATCTGAAAAATATTTGTCTTCTTATGTACTTTAAGTTTATAACATCTCTGGCAAGAGAGGAGGAGGTGGAAGAGGAAAAGGAGGAGGATGAGGAGGAGGACAAGGAGGAGGAGGAGAAGAAGGAGAAGGAGAAGGAGAAGAAGAAGAAGAAGAAGAAGAAGAAGAAGAAGAAGAAGAAGAAGAAGAAGAAGAAAAAGAAGAAGAAGAAGAAGTTGTTTATGACTCTATTTAATACTCCCTTCCTCTTCAACTTCAGACATAATGTGGACAAATTAGACTTGTTATATTCACTCCAAGAGGGCAGGAGAGATTCAAAGTGTCCAGGATATAACAAATTCTCTATCAATAGAAGTCTTCATCTGGATGCAATATGGCAATTTGTTGGTGATACTGTAAATGGAATTGCTCCTACTTTTAAAATTATACTAAATGCATTAAGAAATGATGTTCAGCTTTGAGATATTATAAGCTTATGGATCCTGGCCTGTTTAGCACCTTAAAATCCTCAATGGAAAGTAGACTTGGTCATGAGACTGGCCAGACAGCACAATAACTGTTTTCCTTAAAACTCTCCAACTTAAAAACCTCAGAAAAGAAAGTATGCACCACATTTAGAGCAATTAAAACTTAATCCACAATATGCAAAGAGAAAAACACCACACAAAGCAAAACCAAACCAAACCATGAAATCACATCAAAGAACTTAAATACTGAGAGCTTTCCCTCAATATTCTCATTCCCCAACCCCTTCCTTGGGATGCGTCATTGTGAATATCAACATCTCAAGCTCCTGTTACAGCCCTACCTACATTCCCACACACATATGCACAGTGAATCAGTCTGAACAATGTATATATGTATACACACCACAATTCTGCCCAAACATGGGAAGAAAAGAGGGAACAATTGGAAGGGGTGGGGTGTTGGAGTCATAGGCAATATAGAGTGCAACACAAAGTCATAGACCAGAGGAAAAGGGAGCTTCTATGTCTAAGAGCATGAAGGACAGTCTTCTCTTTCCTTTGGAAGTTTTCTGGGTAGCAATCAAGGTCAGGTCCTCAACCTCTACCCTACATGAGGATGTTCAGAATCACGTGCAATAGGATAGAGTCAGGACAGAGGTAAAAAAAAAATTAAGAGGAAAATCAGTGACAGCAACTGAAAATATAAGAGAAAGATGAAAAGACCAAAAGGTTATTGGAGAAATCTTAAGTAAAAACCTAGCTCACAAGCATGTAACTCAATAGAATGACTCATAAAGACAAAAGGATGAATAAGCAAAAAGTTAAAGAAAGGTCAGAACATTATGAACAAGCACATTGTGAGGGAAAATGAAGTTAAACATCCTGACCAAAAAGAAAATTTGGTGAACTCCCCAAAGATCATAGAAAAACAGCAAGAAATCCCAGGGTGATTCAAAAGAAGAAGGAAAAAACTTTTCAAAGAAGGGATTAAGAATGAAATTTCGTTAGCGCCCTCAACACAAAATTATAAAAACACAACACAATGTGCAGAACTTAAAAGATATAATGGGGACAGTCTCCCAATAAGTAGGAGTTCAGAGAGAAAATAACAGATTTATGACACAAAATGCATAACTGGAAGAAAATTTGGCAAAAGAGAAGCAAAAAGCAATAACTAGTCTAAAAGAACACAAACTCTACTGAAGACTGCACCATCTCCCAAAGGATAAGTGGTCAAAAGATATCAACAAAGAGTTCTAAGAACAATTACAAACCATTACCGACCATATGAAAGATTGCTCCAAATCATTAATAAGTGGAAAATATAAATCAATATCACTCAGATGTTTCACTTAACCTCCAACAAATTAGAAAAGATGAGAGAAGACAGAGAAAGTCAATGTTGCAGGAATGGTAGAAAGATATCTTCCCTAAGCACCTCTTCTAGGTACCCACTGGTGCTCCCCCCACCCACCCAGCTTCTTTTTTTGTTGTCTTCCCCCATTGGATTGTAAGTTCCTTGAGGGAAGAAATCGTATTTTTTTTCTTATTTGTATCCTCACTACTTAACACAGTGCCTGGCACTTTGTGTGCTCCACATATAGGTATTTAATAAAGTGCCATCTACTACACAAGGTTATCTT
The DNA here is from genome assembly GCA_028627135.1 of Pseudochirops cupreus. NCBI lineage: Eukaryota > Metazoa > Chordata > Mammalia > Diprotodontia > Pseudocheiridae > Pseudochirops > Pseudochirops cupreus. Next base: position 4,032 of record JAQQSU010006945.1, on the reverse strand, counting down.
GCATTTCTTTATATATATCTTAAATAAACCAATATACCCACTGTCTCCCCTCCTTAGAATGGTGGCTAGGTGGCACAGTGAATAGAGCACTGGCCCTGAAGTTGGGAGGATCTGAGTTCAAATATGACCTCAGACACTTAACATTTACTAACCATGTGACTTTGGGCAAGTCACCTAACCCCAATTGCCCTGCCTTCCCCCCTCCAAACAAAAAAAAAAAATAATGTAAACTCTTATGGGAAAAAATAATTTCACTTTTGTCTTTGTATCCCCAGTGTCTATGACAATGCTTGGCACATAGTAGGTGCTTAATAAATGTTTATTGATCCATAGAGGGACAAGACACATATGTACATAATTGTAATATGCAATATTAGATCAGTGCATCACGAAAATACAAAAGAAAGTGCTATGTGAGCCCAAGAGGCAAAGTTCTTAACAGCAGAAGAAAACTAAATGTTTTCTGTAGGAAACAGTATTTGAGTTTACCTTTAATGGATGAGTAGAAATTCAGTAGATGATTAGGGGAAAAGGAGGTGGAGGACATAAGATATTTTGTGAGTTGAGGTAGGTGTGGGGATGCCTCCATTCGGGGAAGAGCTTCCTGTTGGTGATGATATAGAGCAGGGGAGTCCCCTTGGAAGGGAACTGAACTTGGGGTTGCTGGAGAGGCAATACCCTGAAATTCTGATGAAATCCCTCTCTCACAGATTGACAGTGCCACCCTGTGGTTTGGGTTTCTCCAAGAACACAAACACATGTTATAGCTGCTAGTAAGGTAGCCTTCCTCCCCATCGTAACTGTACTGTCCAAATAATTTATAATCAAATAGATGGGGAGTAAAGTTCCTATCCTCTCCACCCTCAAATCAAGGTTCTAGCTCTTTACTGATCCTCTAATGAGGGCACACTGCTCAAGCACTATCGTTTTTCACTCTAGGAGGCCAGATCTCCAAACTCTTGAATTTGGGATTACTCTTCAAGGCTGGTGCAGCCCAAGAAATTTCACTTCTTTGTCTTGAAGCCTTGATCCTCAAGCCTAGGAAATCTCTCCTCTAATTAGAAGGCAGAGAGGTTCAAGAATCATCTTATCTCTGAGATCCTCTCTTTTGGATGAGTATCAGTCAGCTTCTCCTATGTGTTAATAGTGGGGAGACACTTGATACTCTAATGATGAGTCCTTTCTTAGATCTGCTCTCTCCCTCTCTGTCTCTGTCTCTGTCTGTCTGTCTCTCCCCAGCTCTGTCTCTGTCTCTGTCTCTCTGTCTTTTTCTGTCTCTATCTCTCTCTGTCTCTGTCTCTCTATCTGTCTCTGTTTCTCTCTATATCTCTGTCTCTCTCTTTGTGTCTCTCCCTGTTTCTCTCTCTATCTCTGTCTCTCCATCTCTGTCTCTCTGTCTGTCTCTCCCTGTCTATCTCTCTATCTCTGTCTCTCTGTCTCTGTCTCTCTTTCTCTCTCTCTCCCTCTCTCTCTCTCCCTCTCTCTCTCTTTCTCCCTCTCTCCTTCTCTCTCTCTCTCTCTCTCTCTCTCTCTCTCTCTCTCTCTCTCTCTCTCTTTCTCTGCTTCTCTGTCTCTCTCTCTCTGTCTCTGTCTCTCTCTATCTCTGTCTCTCTGTCCCTGTTATATTGTTGCAAAGTTCTGTTGACACCAGTTTTTCTACAAGTTATCCCTAAACTCTCATTTATTGTTAAGGTATTTTTGCTATGTAAGGGACATGAAAAGGGCCACATGTAATGGAAATTTGAATTTAAAGATCTTCCCTGCCCCTTAATAGACCTAGGGGGGAGTTTGAAGACCTCTCCTGCTTTGAAAGTAAACTCAGCCCCCTAATAGACTGAATGTAGTCACATGGAGCCTTTGGTGGGAGGAGTTTGCTGAAGGGAAGCAGAGCCCAAAGGAAGCTGGTCAGAGAGAGTGGGAGAGAGAGGAGGTTGAGGCAAGGAGATAGAGAGGTTTGTGAGTAAATATTGATCTTGTATTGCTTTGTGGGAAGGCTGAAGGATGCTATGGCTCTCAGCATTATTATGACTTCTTAATATCTTTGGTACTATGGCGGAATTGGCTTACTGGTTTTGGGATTTGGTTTTCTGGTATCTAAATAAATGCTTCAGTTCTGTACTCTACCTGGAGAATTTGGTATATTTTTCAAATGAACGTCATGTGATACTTACAGTCATGGTCTTTATGATGATCGTGGTCTCTGTAAATATTGCATTGGTGCTACACCCCTCAATCAACCCACTTCCTCAGTGATGAAGAACAAGGTCAGAAAAGTTAAAAGGTTTACTTCAAGTCACACAAACCCTAAAAGACAGAGACAAGATTTGAATACAGGATCTGACTCCAAATGCAGATCTTTCCTCACTGTTTTCCACTGCCTCCTGGGTAATTCCACTTTGAAGTGGAAGGACTTATTGGAAACCTTCACTTCACCCCCACACTAGCTCCCTGATTTATTATGACTGGTTTTTTTTTCAACGGTAACTATGTGTGTTTGAAAATTCTTGCCTTCTACCTAAATATGTTCAATAATCATTTGTTTTCTTGGGTATGTGGAGAACCTCTGATCTAGTTGCATTTTCCATCTATTCAAAACAGCCTCTACCTTTCTCCAGTGCTTTTAAATAAATAATTTATTTCAATGACAGAGTGTGTCCCAGTGTGTGTGATCTAAAGACATGAGTTTGTGCAGAGATGCACAGATTGAGTTTTGTCTGGACAAGAACCAAGTTCAAAGGATGATGATGAGGATGATGAGGATGATGATGATGTTGATGATGATGATGGTGGTGATGATGATGATGATGATGGTGATGATGGTGGTGGTGAGGAGGAGGAGGAGGAGGAGAATGCCATATAGTGCCATAGTGATTTAAATTCAGTAATTTTATGTACACTATCTCCCTTAATTCTCATAACAACATAGGGCAAATGAAATTAACTCCCATTCCATGGGTTCAATTTAATTCAATAATCATTTATTAAGTGCCCAGGTACTATGCAAGGGAATGGGATAATAAGATAAAAATTAAAATAATCTCCGTAGTCAAGGAGCTTACATGATAGTGGGGGTACCTATGGATATAAATATATATGTAAAAAATATACAGAAGTGAAATACACCATAGTTCCCTAGGGTAGCTAGATGGTGCAGTGAATAGAGTGCCAAGCCTGAGGAAACTGAGGCAAACAGGGTTAAGTGACTTGCCCAGGGTCACACAGCTGTCTGTGGTACGATTTGAACTCATGAAGACGAGTCTTCCTGACTCCAGGCCCAGCACTCTGTGCACTATGGTGCCACCTGGCCTCCCACTACTCCATACTACTGCTCTAATCAGTGTTCATTAGATTTAGTAGTTAAACCACTTGGTTGTTGGTAACCTTGAAAAGAGTTATGTTACTTTAGTTAAGTAGTAAAGTTGGAGCACAAGTGCAAGGGATTAAGTAAATTCCATCTTCTACAAGAATCTCTCCTGATTTTCCCCAGCTGCTACTGAGTTGCCTCCACCCCAAACTCCCCCACCAAAAAAAATTATCTTGCATTTATTTTGGAACATTCTTCCTCTTGGATCACTTTAAGATTAAATTAAAATCTCATCTTCTTCAGGAATACTACCTCTCCCACCTTCAACTGCTTGCATTTACCGTGTGTGTGTGTGTGTGTGTGTGTATGTGTGTTAAACGTGCAATTTTTCTGTGTTGTCTCCCCTGCTAGAATGCTTTTTGATGCTGGGGGCATGTATTTGCCTTCCTTTGTATCACAAGCATTTATCACAGTGCCCAGCACATTTGGTTTTGTACAATCATTTCAATCATGTTTAGCCCTTTGCAAACCTATTTAGTTTTCTTGGCAAAGATATTGGGGCAGTTTGACATTTTCTTTTGACATATGAGGAAACTGAGGCAAACAGGGCTAAGTAACTTGCCCAGAGACAATACATTTGTGAGTGTCTGTATATATGTGTACATAGGCAGAAGGCACAGAATCAATTGAATAGGAAGAGATGATGTTTTAAAAGGTGAAATTGAGAG
>JAQQSU010006944.1:0-13369 GCA_028627135.1 Pseudochirops cupreus | reverse complement strand
GCTATCATTATTTCTTTTAGCATCATTTCTCATGCAGCACATCTAGGATTGTGGTGGAATCAATCCAAATGTTCTGGTTCCATCTCATTGATAGTAAAAAGAGTTTATTATAAAATTTTTTAATGACATTTAAAATTTCTATTTGTAGTCCTCATTCCAGTTTTATCCTTAAATACCCTGAGGTTGGTTTTATTTTGTTAAGTCCCTTGCCAAGCTTTCCAAAAACTTGATTTTCTCTCTGGTTATTTTTTTTTCAGTTTTATGAACTGAAGTTTTATGTTGTTCATAATCTTCCATCATATTACAAATGAGCTTAAATGATCAAGTAATCTTGTTCCTGGCTGCCATATCTCTCTAGTTGGGAAGGAGGTAAAGTATTCACTGGCTAAAGTAGTTTCTAGGCTCTTTTAATGTTATGGTGAATAATTTACATTGATTAAATTTCTTTAGAAACCAAGTATTATCTATGCAATGTGCATTTTCCCATCCATTTCCAATTTTCCATTAATAGCTTTTTGAAATAGGTCAGGCTGGGCAGTTAATTATAATCTGTATCTTATTTTCATGTTTTATTCTTTCTTCCTGTTTTATATTAATTTTGATCTTTGCTTTAACAAGTTGGTGGTCTGATTGAACATGGACAGATAATTTGGGAATGACTTTCATGGAAGTAATGACCAACTTAATTTCTATTAAAATAGGACTAAAGGAACTTCTTATTAAAATGACAAACAGCATATATCTAAAATAAAAAATTACTACTATTTGTGATAGAGATAATTTAGAATCCTTTCCAATAAATTCAGGGGTGAAACAAGCATTATCACTTCTTCCATTAGACAGAATACTAGAAATGGATAAGAAAAAGAAATTGATGAAATAACAGGAAAAGAAGAAACATAATTATCACTTTTTTATAGATGATGATATACTTAAAGAATCCTAAAAAGAGTCAACTAAAATTAATTGAGATAATTAATAACCATCAGACTTGTAGTATGTAAAATAAATCCACAGCATTTCTATGTAATGCCAATAAAATCTAGAAGAGAGAGCAAAATTCCATTTAAAATGAATACAAATTGCTTTTCTTTTTAAGATGTAATAGATTCAGCACAAAGCTTTCAAAATTGTCCTGCTTTTCTGTTTTCTTCTAGCTTTCTGTTCTTTCCTGTGCAGTCTTTAAAGTTTTATTGTTATGATCCACCAAAGGAAGCAAAGAAGGAAAGGTCAGATAAGTAAGAAGAGAATCACAAGAGAACAGTGTCACAAAAACCTAGAGAGTATTTCAGATAAGAAAAGTGATTGACAGTGTCAAAGGTAGTAAAAACAGCATGGATGAAGATTTGAAAAGGTCATTAGATTTGGTAATTAAGAAATAAATAACTGGAGGGGGAAGTTTTGGTTGAATGATGAGATTCAAGTTAGACTATAGAGTTAAAAACAGAGTGAGAGGAGAGGATGTAGAAGAAATGATCGTAACTGGACTTTTCAAGCAGTTTATTAAAAAAAAGTGTGTGTGTGTGTGTGTGTGTGTGTGTGTGTGTGTGTGTGACATAGAGAGATAGAGACATAGAGAGAGAGAGAAAGAGAGAGAGAGAGAGAGAGAAAAAGAGAGAGAAAGAAAGAGAGAGAGAGAGGGAGACAGAGAGAGAGAGAGAGAAAAAGAGAGAGAGAGAGATGGGATACTACTTAACAGGGCATGAACAGATCAAGTGAGAGTTTTTTGAGGGTAAGGAAAATGTTGTAGGTAGTTGGGGAGCAGCCAGTAGACAAGGCGCATTGTAGATTGTAGATAAGTGAGAGAGTGGGGTTGATAGAGGGGGCAATCTATTAGAAAAGATGAAGCTGAATGGGATTACTTGCATATGTAAAAGGGTTTATCTGGGTAAGGAGAAGGGCCACGTTATTATGTAAGACAGAGGTGAAGGAGATCATGGAAGAACGCTTCTAGGTGATGTAAGATGAGGAGAGAAGAGGGAACTCTCTCTGAATGGTATCAATATTTTCAGTGACATATGAAGCAAAGCTCTCAGTTGAGAGATTATGGAAATAAGGAACCATAGGAGGTTTAAGGAGGGATGAAAATGTTTAGAAAAATCATTGTAGTGAGTAAGAATGAACTAATTAGGAGCAACAAAGGGTTTGCCTTTGCAATGGTAAGGTTATGTAACAAAAATTTGTAATGGACCCACCCAGCATAATTTTGTGATTTTTCTCCAGCTTTGTTCAGTAAAGTGTGTTGCAATGCAGTCAGTGGATGGTGGGAATGATACAAGGCTGAGGCTTGGAGGGCACAATTAGCAATATAATGAGGAGGGAATGGACTCAAGAGAAAGAGGACAGTGTAGTGTTGAACTGGTTCACCAAGGGGACAAGATGGGAAGAGGGGTGTGTTAATGCAGGAGTAATAACCTGAGAAAAAACTGAAGATGTACAATGTATAAAGGTATATTAGTCAGTATACATACTAAGAACTCTCTAAAGAGCAGTCAAGCTGGGAGTGAGAAGCAAACTGAAAGCTGAAAAGAGAAAAATGTTTAAGACAAAATGCCTACTTCACAGTTTTTCCTAATGCTACTTAATGCATTTGGAAATTGGTCTTCTAAAATTATGAAACTATTGCATCTTTATTTTGGATATTGAGTTTGTTTTGAATACATTTTTACCCATGAATATGATAAAGTCTTAATGTAAATCTAATTTCTGAACTTCAGAAACTTGTCAATACAGTATTGACAGTACAGTATTGAGTATAGTACTATGGCTAGTTTAGAAAATAAGAATCTTTTCTTTGGGATAATATTTTGGGAATGTAATCTGTGATTATTAAAACTGAAATAACTTGGAGAAATTAATATTCCATTGATGCCAATCTACTGTATTCATTTATTCTAAGGGAGCAATGCCTAAGAATGAATGAAGTATTTGATTACATTTTTGTAGTAGCTTTTGTGAGTAGCTTGTATATCAACATGGTTTGAAGTAGATTAAACTAGGTGACTTCTAAGGATCCTTCTGAAGGTAAATAGATGGTATAGTTGCTGGAGAAATGGATCCAAAGTCATTAAGACCTAAGATTAAATCCAGCATTATATATTTATTAGAACCTATGTAAGTCTCTTAATCTGTCTGCCTGGTTTCCCCCCCTCTATAAATTGAGGATAGTAATAGCACCAACTTCCAGGGTTATTGTGAGGATAAAATAAGACATCTGTAAAGCACTTTGCAAACCTGAAAGTGCTATACAAATGTGTGAGGAAAATGCAATGAACAATATCGGTACCATATTATTTAAGTTCAAGCCCACATCCTTCCTTTTTGTTAACAAATGATGTTACAAAATTGCAAAGAGACGTGTTATAAATCATCAGCACTTTGTGAGGTGGTTTTGCTTCTTTTGAAAGAATGTACTTTGTGGGGGAGGAGATTGTTGGGTTTTTGTTAGGATATGTCTGCAGTCAAGGTAAAATGTATTAATTAAAACTTAAAAAAATAAAGGTAGATACATTACAATAAATAACATTTTATTACTCTATGAGACAGATAATGTGGTATCAGAAATTCATCATTACTCTAAAAAAGAATATATATATACATATATATTATATATTTACATATATGTTATATATACATATAAGTAGATACATTATAATAAATAACATTTTATTATTCTATGAGAAATAATGTGGTATCAGAAATTCATCATTACTCTAAAAAAGAATATATATATATACATATGTAAACATTTTAGAGATTAATCTACTTGAAAAAGCATCACAAAATTAATTAATTATAATAAAGTTAAAAAGGAAAAATGTGGTTGCCTTAGCAATCATGAAATAAAGTAGTTTAAGATTCATCCCTATGTGCCTTAAGGGCCTAATACTTGAAACACCTACAGGGAAAAAAAAAGTCTGTTTATGTACTTGTGAGGATTATAACCCATGGCTAAATCAGGTTATAAGATCTACAGCAGCATGAAAAAACGCATATTAGAAGAATATTACAAAAAGGCAAACTGATAGTAGAGATTAAAAAAAAATCATGTTGCAATACAATTCACTTTAAGTATAAAGGTCATGTTATTTACCTCTTTTTCCCTAGAGAGAGATCAAAATGGGAAGAAAGGGAGTAGAATTGATGATTTAATAACTTTCATGTTCAAAATGTCAGGTCAATAAAGAATTTAAAAAGGGTAGAAAGAAATACCATTTATTTCATTTTTAAAATATTCATATGGAAGTCGGTTTGTAAAATTCTGAAACTAAGACAGAAATAAAGTGTTCCTAACTTTTAGAAAACACTACTGCTTGGTTCAAGAGAGGTATAGGTATTGTGCCATTCTTTTTTTTCTTCTTATATCAGACATTTGTTCTGAGACCAGCTTCAGTTTTTGTGGCACCTACTTCTAATTAGTAGGATTAACTTCTTCTTTCTCATACTCATTAAAATCTCACTCCTGCTTCCTGGGGACAATGTTACTTTGGGGCTCAAATCAAAAGCTCCCCTAAAAAGGGGCAGTAAGAAAGAGGTATGCAATGTACAAATGTGAATCAGGCATAGGAGAATTCATTTATTCCTATGTAGAAAGCAATGGTGACCATAAAAAGAATCACAATTCACACCAACAGAATGATTTACAGAGAATTCAGTCAATAACTTACAACTATTAGTATAATCACCTGATAGGATAATATTCTAGCATCTTTGGTATATAATATAGTCTGCAGTACTAGAATTAGCTGTTTTTACATTACCCTCTCTTATACTGTCTGGAGTCCTCTGGTGAAAGCCTCCTGCCATAGTGGCTAAAATGGAATAGTCCTTTCTTTCAGTGGTCATTCTCCCCAATGTATATATTTCTCCCACTGTCAGACACTGTCACTTTTGCCAAAGGACACCGCTACTACTTTCGTGACAAGAAAATGATGTTCCCATTGCTACTGAAGACCTCCAGACTTTTTGAAATTCACAAGGTCACCTATATGAGGAAAAGAAACCCCAAGACAATGGGGTGACTAGGTGGTACAGTGAATAGAGTGCTGGCCCTGGAGTCAGGAGGACCTGAGTTCAAATCCAGCCTCAGACACTTGACACACTTACTAGCCATGTGACCTTGGGCAAGTCACTTAACCCCAATTACCCTCCAAAAAGCAAAAATGAAAAAGAAAGAAAAATAGAAACCCCAAGACAAGTGATCTTGTGCCAGGTGCTAGTTTGCTTCTTCAAATACTTGAAGAGAGCTGTTGTATTGACACTCAGTCTTTTCTTTCCCAGGCTAACTTCAGTTCTTTCAACTAATGCTCATGTAGCATATTCTTGAAGCCCTTTGGCATTCTAGCTGAATTTCCCCAATTTCCCAGTATATCAGCATCCTTACTGCATCTAGTTCTCAGAATGGAATACAATTTTACAGATGTGGCTTAAGATCTTTTGACTTTGTTATACACTATGTTAGCTTTGTTATCAGCAAATTTGCTATCTGTACTTTCTTTCCAGTCATTGTAAAAAATCCTGAACAGAGAGATATATAAGGAATCTCCATCAAAAATTAGAAATCAAACAATAAACAAACATCCAGTAAGCACTTAGTATGTGCCAAGCACTGTACTAAGTGCTGTGGATACAAAAACAAAGAATAAAATTGTAAGGTAACATGGTCTGTCTAATGGGGGTGAAAACAGTGCATATAATAAAACATTTACAGACTAAGTATAAGGGTAACAAATACATGATAGTGAGGGAGGGCACTAGCAGTTAGGGGAATCAGGAACGGACTCCCTTGACAAGTGGTGCTTAAGCTATGTATTAAAAAAAAAAGAGGTGACAAAAGAGAACATTCCATACATGGGAGATAGCCAAAGCACAGAGATGTGGGAGAATGTCACAAGCCAGCAAGAGAGGGAAAGCCAATATGGACAGATAACAGTTTTGTAAGGGGGATACTATACAATGAAGCTGGAAAGATAGATTGGGCCAAATTAAGAAGGTCTATATAAGCCAAACAGAAAAATTTAACTACTATCAAGTCAATAGGAAGCCACTTTAGTTTCTTAGGTAGAGGGGTGATTTTGTTAGATTTTGGCATCTTTGTGGATGATAGAGAGGAATGAGGAGAGCTGAGTTGAGAAATCAATTGGGAGGTTATTTCAGGAATCTGGCAAGAGGTGATGAGGGCCTGAAGTAAGGTGGTAACTGTGTGAATTGAGAGCAAGGGTCATATCTGTGAGATGCGGAAGGAGAAAAAAAAAGACCTGGCAACTGAGTAAATCCATGCGGGGTGAGGAAGAATGAACTAAATGACGTGTCAATAACTATTCACATTGGGATATCAACCCAGGTCTTCTGACTTAAAATATACTACTTTTCATTATAATATGCTACAGTTCCTCTATTATAAGACTAGCCTTGTGGAAGTAAAGAGCCTTTGAAATCCAAGTGGTATATTACTCTGCCAAAAAAAAACAACAACTGTCTTCTTATGATAAGTATGTTTAGAAATATCATTGAAAGAATTAAAGAAATAATTTTGATATGGTAAAAAGTTCTCAGTTCCTTATTGACCTAAATAGGCTCAATAAATTGATTTGTGAAAAGTCACAAACATTTTTCTCCAAAAATTTAAGAAATAAGAGAGAATGGAAAGAAGGTTTTGAAAAATGTATTGTTTGATATCAATGTTTATATTTTAACTGAAATGGATGATGCAGTTTTCAGGCATAAAACCTTTTGCCCCTTCCAGGGAAGTTATGTGAAAAAATATTTTAAAAAATACAAAGAAATTGTAAGTAGTGATTGGTATAAATTTTTTAATGTTTTCTTTAAAATTCTTTTCAAGAACTATGGAGTCAGAATGTAGACTGACGCATACTATCTTCTCTTTTTGTTGTTTTTTCTTTCTCGTGATTTTTCCCTTTTGTTCTGATTCTTCTTTCACTGCATGACTAATGTGGAAATACATTTAATATGATTGTACATGTATAGCCTATATCAGATTGCTTGTCATCTTGAGTAGTGGAGAGGGGAGGGAGAAAAAAATTTGCAATTTAAAATTTTATAAAAGCAGATGTTGAAAAGTAATTGGAAAAATAAAATACTATTGAATGGAAAAAAATAAAATTCTTTCTCTTTAACCTAATATACTAATACATCTTAATGGTCTGGACACAATATGTAGCTTTGTGTTTATCAGTTACCTTAAGAAGAATAGTTTGTTTTGCTATGATGTCATTCACTTTTCTTAGAAGAGTTCTTGTTTTTCTCATACAAAATATCACTATTTCTTATCAGTCTCTATTATTTTTTGTTTACTCCTTTGTTTCCCTAGACTGATTGTTAGAAATGTTAGGGCAGCATGCAAACCTTGAACATTTCAGAATATATCCTCATCAAGGCTATTCTCAGTGGCTTGGTGACTCTCCAGGGAGAAAAAAAATGGCAATGACTTTTTTTTTTTTTTTAGAAAATAGACTAGAAGGTGAAGTTGGAAGAAGCACTATTACTGATATCAACAGAAACAGAAAGTCTCGGTCTCCAGCATTGTGAGTTATTTTCAATCGATCAATCAACAAGTGTTAAATAAAATGCTTGCAATGTGCCAGGCATTGTGTTAGATTCTAGGGTATAAGGGAAAAAAAAGAGACTCTCAAAGAGCTCACATTCTCCTGGGTGAGATGCAACACACAGAAAAGTGAATGAAAGAGATGTGCAAAATGATAGGTAATTTCATAAGGTGGAACACTAACACTTGGGGGAATCAGATAAGGTTTCTTGTTCCTACAAGAACACTTTAACTGAAACATAAACAGAGCTAGGGGTTCCGAGAACAAAAGTTAGAACTAAGAGCATTCCAAACATTCAGGAAAAGTGATATAAAGGTAAAGGGGAAGGAATAGTAGTAATAAAAATGAGAGAGAGAAAGAAAGAGAGAGAGAGAGAGAGAGAGAAAGTGCTTCAAGATTTGCAAAGTGCTATACAAATAAGATTTTACTTGATCCTCACAATAACTTGGAAGCAGCTGCTATTATCATCCCTATTTTTCAGATGAGGAATATGAGACAACAGTTAAGTGATATGCCTAAGGTCATACAGCTAATAATTGTCTTAGAATGGATTTTAACCTAAGTCTTCTTGATTCCCGGTCCAGCACTCTATCTACTGTGCCACCTAACTGCTTGAAATGACATGCATTGGCAACAGTAAGTAGGACAATTTGGTTGTATCTTAGAGTGCTGAGAAGAAATAATCAGCCTGGAAAGAATTAGATTGGAGTCAGGTTATGTTGGACTTTAGATGTGGAAAAGAAGAGTTTACATTTTACCCTAGAGGTAAGGGAGAGCCCCTGAAGCTTCTTGAACAGGGGAGGAACTTTGTCAGAACAGCACTACAAGTGTAACAATTTGGCAGCTATGTGGAATTCTAGAGAAGGGAGAGACTGGATGGAGGAAAATTGGTTGGGAGGTTATTGGAATAGTTCAGGTAGGAGTTGACGGGGCCTGAACTTGAGTTATAAAAAGAAGCTGACAGACCCAAAGGCTGTTGAGAAACTGAAACTGATAAGACTTGGCAAATGATTATATATAGGGGGAGGGGAATGAATGAGAGTGAAGCTTTAATGGCATTCCTAGGTTGTTAATTTAGGTGACTAGATGAATGGAAGTTCCCTTTTCATAAATTGGGAAGTTAGGTCAGTTTGTACATGTTGAGTAGCAGAAACCCACATCCAAACAGAGATATCTATTAAGGAATTAGAGATGTGGGGATGAGTTCAAGAGAGAGACAAGGTCTGAATCACAGATTTGGGAGCTCTTTGAATAGAAATGGCAATTGAATTCATTTGAACTGATGAAATGAGATGAGACAGAGGGGTTCAAAGGGAGAGAGAGAGATGGAGAGAGAGAGACACACACACAAAGAGAGAGACAGAGACAGAGAGAGACAGACATACAGAGGAACACAGACGGAGTTGAAAGGGCTTAAGTAAGTCTTGGGATGTACTTATGCATTGGGGGTGGGGAATGGCTATTAAATCTATAAAGGAGACCAAGAAGGTTCATTAAGAAAATAATAAGAAGAGAACCATGACAGAGCAGTGTCATAAACCTCCAGGAAGGAGAAATGATCCTTTGTAGGATGGTGTCAAACATTACAGACAGTCAAGAAGTATGATAATTGAGCAATTAAAAAAATATTTGTGACCTTGTAGAGGGCAGTTTTTCTCTACTGGTGTGACCAGAAGCTATATTTTGAGGTTTGAAAAGTAAATGAAAGATGAAAAATTAGACAGCTTTTTTTCCCTAAGACTCTGTCCATGAAAGAGGAGATTTTAATGATAGAATGAGTAGAATAGCCTTTAACGTTAATAGTTTGATAGATCTGTGATCTGTGTGGGTCCTCCTATGAACACCCAGGTTTACTTTCACACTTCAGAGAGAGATAAAAGTGCAATTTAGTAGAGGTCCATTACAATAGAAGATGGAATTTGGCAGCCATACCTAGCTGGGCTCAAGACTTGAGCTGGTCAAACTTACAGAACGTGAAAGCTGGAAGGTAAGAATGACAAATAAATTAGGTTGTCTGAGCTCATGTTTTTTATTTCTTTCAAAGCCAGCAGCATGCATCTGCATAGAGCTGCAGTGTTGGAACCAAGCTCCCTTTGGGGTTGGGGTACACAGTTTATATGTCCTTCAAAGAATAGGTGTTCCCAAGTGGCACCAATCAACTCTGATTGGTTAACACACTTGAGTGTGGGCTATATTGAAATGAGGGTCTTGGGGTGACTTAGGGCATCTAAATCTTGGTCAAAGAAACATCAATTTCCATATGTCTTGTCTTGAAAATAGGGAGAATCAACATTTTTCCCCAGATCTATCTGAGCAAACACAATGAGTAGGAAAATGCCCAGTAGCCCAAACTTTAGAGTTTCTTTTATGGTCTGATTAGATCTTGGCCTGGGTAAATGTTTAAGAAAGATTTCCCATGCTGGTTAGTTTCTGGATAAGGAAGGAGAAAAGGAGAAAAACCTGGGAAAGAATCTATCTCCACCTAAGTCTTAGGAGAACACAAAAGGCCTCCCTACTTTAGATTAAATTACTGTTGAGCATGGGTTTGGGTTTGAACAAGAGGAGACTCAATGTAATCGCATTAACAAGAATCTAAGAAAAATTGAACTTAAAATCGAGATTTTGAAAGAAGAGGGCTGGGGGAAGCTCTGAATCTCCAAGATACTGGTTTATTGATAATCATTTTTCTCATACCTTAAAGGCCATCTAGTCTAGATATATGGGGATTACCATGGGGAAATTCTCCTTCAGAATGAGACAAACAGTTCAGAAAAAGGTTTGTCCAGGCTTGGGTTAAGGTATTTGGGAATCAGGAAGCAATTACACAAGGTGTTACCTTCTTCTTAAAATGCCACACTTTAATAAGCAATATTTTCAAAATTTAAACTGAAATTAAATTTCTCTCTCTCAATTATATTTAAACAAATCTGTCATGCTTTCACAGCCAATGACATTTACCTCACCTTTGTTAGCCTCCTCAGAGTAATTATGAAGGGACCACAAAGACTTCTAATACATATTTGCTTAATTTTCCACACAACTTTGATTGTCACTTGAACAAAGTAGCTGCAGTGTTAAAACTTCTGAATCACTTCATTAGCTCAGGGATTTTATCTAGCACAGCCTACTCTTTTCCCTCTTTTCTTTCTGCACTACTACTCCATAGTCTTTTCCTCCATTTTCCATTTATTTATTGTAAGTTAGTTACCAATATAAGTTAACTTCATTATAACACCATTATAAGATTGTATAACACCAAATTTAAAAAAAAGTCAATAATTGGTGTAAGCTCCAAGATTGGGCCAATCTGCCTGACTCAAAGGCTCTACCAGAATCACAAAATCTTAGATTTGGCTTTGCTTTCAAATTCTACTGGAGTAGGAATTCCAATGATGACATCCTTGACAAATAGTCATTCAAGTTTTGTTTGAATACTTCCAGTGGCTGGTAACTCACTCCCTTAAGAGGTAGCCCACTTTACTTCTGCATAGCTTTGATTATTAGGAAATTCTTCATTATAATATACAGGAATCTCCTTTGTAACTATTACTTATTGCTCCTAGTTCTGCCTTTTGTTGTCAAGTGATTCAAGTCTAATCTCTTTTACAAATGTCAGCCTTCAACCTGTTGAGAATGATTGTCACCTACTAACCATCATTTTATCCCTTTACCCTTCTCTTCTCCAGGATAAACATTCTCCATTCCTTCATCTGATCCTCTTATGTCATGGTTTCCAGACTTTTCATAACTGAATTCTCCTCTGGACTTGTTCTAAAGTGTCTTGGGTCTTTCTGAAATGTGGTACCTAGAACTAAACAATACTCTTGTAAGCAAGGTGGATTTTAGTGTAAGTAAGGTGGATTTTAGTGTAAGTAAGGTAGATTTTAGCATGTGTAAAGTGGATTTTTGTTATTATTTCTTAGAGTTAGTTTCCCAGGATCCATGGCCATAACAATCTCAGTTTCTCAGGCTGCTGACTTGTAAACATCTCCAACATTCTTAGGCAGCATGATACAATGATAAATAATATACACATTTGTGCTTAAATTATAAATATCCACTGCAACTGTGCAGTGAGATATAGGGATAAGGTGATGTAAACTTGTGCTGTCAATATGCTTTCTTTGTCTATAAAGTAGGTGGACATTGGAACCCTTAGAGTTGAATACACAAGCTGGAATGCTGTGTGTGCCTTGATTGGCACCCATCAAGGCTTGGGGTGTGAATCTGTGTTTACCTCAACTGGCCCCCACTGAGGCTTGAGGGGATTTAGAGGAGTGCACAAGCTGTGCTGGTCTTGATTGACTCTATGGAGACATAGGGAATAGTTGCCCCTTCCCCCCCTTTTCACTAGCACCTGAGAAAAGAGCGATTAGGGAATGCTGTAGGAGTTGTGCTCCCACTATCAGCAACCCTGGTGAGACTAGATTAGAATAAAGTAAGACTATTAACTCCTTTGAAGCTGTTTTAGTGTCTTTTCTGTCGGACCAGATCAAGAATGAACCTGTGCTTAAAGCCCTCCTTTGTGCTGTAGTGTTTATCTGTCTTACAACTCTAAATGTGATTTGACTGAACACAATACTCTAAATGTGGCAACTAGGTTGCACACTATAGGATGATGTGCTGGGCTTGAAGTCAGGAAGACCTGAGTTCAAATTTAGGCTCAGATACTTAATAGCTGTGTTTTTCTGGACAAATCATCTAACCTCTGTCTGCCTTAGTTTTCTCATCTGTAAAATGAGAATAATAATAATAATGATGATGATGCCTACCTACCAGCGTTGTTGTGAGGACCAAATGAAGTAATTGTAAAACTTTTATCATAGTACCTGGAACATATTAGCTTCCATATAAAAGCTAAATAATGATGATGATTAGTGCTGAACAACACTATGATTTCCATCTCTCTGTACACTGTAACTATTAATGCAGCCCAGGACTGATTTAGCTTTTTTTTTTTTTTTTTTTTTTTTTTTAACAATCACATCATATTGTTGATACACATTAAGGTGTCAGATCACTAAAACTACTAAATATGATATTCTGGAGATCAAGGGAGCTAGGATTAAAACCAAGAATCACCTACCCAGCAAAACTGAGTATAATTTTCCAGGGGAAAGTATGGTCATTCAATGAGTTGGTGGACTTCCAGGCATTCTTGAAGAAAAAACCAGAACTGAGTAGAAAATTTGACATTCAAATACAAGAAGCATGAAAAGGTAAACATGGAAAGGAATTCATAAGGAGCTTATCAAAGTTGAACTATTTACATGCCAACATGGAAAAATGATAATTATAACTTATGAAACTTTTCTCAGTACGAGGATAGTTGAAGGGAATATAAATGTATATATATATGTATACGTACACATATGTCTATATAGGAGGGTATATAAGCATATGAATACATATGTGAGTGTATATATATATATATATGTACATAGACAGAGAGTGCAGGATCAATTGAATGGGAAGGGATAATATTTTAAAAGGTGAAATTGAGAGGTAGGAGAAGAATAGTATGAGAGGAGACAGGGAGAGATAGAACAGGGTTAATCCTCTCATATAGAAGGGGCAAGGGATAATTGTTACAATGGAGGGGAAGAACAGAAAGGCAAAAGGGAATGGGTCAACCTTACTCTCATTGAAGTTGGCTTAGGGAAGGAATAACATACATTCTAAATTGGGTATCTCGGCCTACAGGAGAGTAAGGGGGAAGGGGATGAGAGGGAGGAGGATGGAGGAGGGCAGGTTGGGGGGGAGGGTTCTTAGAAGCACTCACTTTTGTAAAGGGACAAGGTGAA
>JAQQSU010006943.1:0-13369 GCA_028627135.1 Pseudochirops cupreus | reverse complement strand
GAAATGGCTTACCGCTTTTGTGATTCCGTTTTCTGGTGTCTAAATAAATGTTTCAGTTCTATCCTCTATATCTGGAGAGTTTAGCATATTTTACGATCAAATGTCATGCAATACTTACAGTCACGGTTTTCATAGTGATCAAAGGTGCTATAAATATTGCACTGGCACTACATGAATACAGAAATGTAAGGGGAGATTTATATGAACTTATACAGAGTAAAGCAGAATCAGGAAAATATACCAAATGACAACAAAAATGTAAATGTAAAGAACAGAATAATATTAAAAAGAACAAAACAATATAAAATTATAATGATCAAGTTTGATCTCAAAGAATATATGGGAAAAATACCTGTTTTGTTTTTTTTTTTTGGAGAGGTGGAGCAATGTGAGTGTAAATATAATGTCGGATTTTTTCTAGACGTCTTGATTTTGCAGGACTTGCCCCTTCATTTTAAAATTCTTTGCTAAAGGAGATGGTTCTTGGGGTTCAGGAGATAAGACTGGGAAATATGAGTGATGTAACTACAAAATATATCAATGCAATTTCATTTTAAAGGAGGAAAAAAGATGAGCTGATCATATGGCAAGTGGGCACAATAACTAATTGGGAGCTTTTGAGTTCCACTAGATGCGATATTAAGAGAACTGAAGGAAGGACTTCTACCATTTGGGTGGACAATCTGTGGTAAACTTATAAGAAGACATGGACAAGAGTCAATCAAGTTGATTGCATCACTAGAAGTAATTTCCACATTAATAAGATTATAGATTCATTTGAGTAACTCCAGATTTTTGAAGGCTTTGTAAGCAGAACACAAGTTCTGAAATAGCTATATGAAAGAGAAGGGTGGGAACCTATCTACCAAGTTGAAAAGGTTTCAAATATTAGCTTATATTTAAGACGTACTGTAGGAACAGACTAGCTAAGTTAGAGAAGATCATCATGAAGTGCATACTCTTTGACTCAGCAATACCACTTCCAGGTCTATATCTCAAAGAGATCATAAAAACAAGAAAAGGACCCACACATATAAACATATTTATAGTAGCTCTTTTTACAGTGGCAAAGAATTGGTAATTGAGGAGATGCCCATCAAATGGGGAACTGCTAAACAAGTTTTGGCATATGAATGTAATGGAATACTATTGTGCTATGACAAATGATGAGCAGGCAGACTTCAGAAAAACCTGGAAAGACTTATATGAACTGATACTGAGTGAAGTAAGCAGAACCAGAAGAACATTGTACAAAGAAACAACCACATTGTATGATGACAGACTTTGATAGACTTAGCTCTTCTCAGCAATGCAAGGATCTAAGACAGCTCCAAAGGACTCATGAAGAAAAATGCTATTCACAACCTGAGAAAGATCTTTGGAATTTGAATGAGGATGGAAGCATTCTATTGCTCTCCTTTTCTTTTGTTGTTTTGTTCTGTGTCTTCTTTCTTGTGGTTCCTCCCCTTAGTTCTAATTCTTCTTTACATCATGACTAATGTGAAAATATGTTTAATATGAATGCATAAGTAACCTATATCAGATTGTATGACATTTTGGGGAGGGGGAGGAAAGAGAGTGGGAGAAAAGTTGAAACTAAAAGTCTTATGGAAATGAATGTTAAAAATTAAAAATTAATTAATTATTTTTTAAAAAAGAAAAACCTCACATAAACTGATGCTGAGTGAAGTAAGAAGGACTAGAACACTCTACACAGTAACAGCAACATTGTGGAATGACCAACTTTGATAGACTCAGCAATACAAGGATCTAAGACAATTCCAAAAGACCCATGATGGAAAATGTTATCCACATCCAAAGAAAGAACTATGGAGTCTGAATGCTGAACAAAAGCATACTATTTTCTCTTTTTTTTGTTTGTTTCTTCTTTCTCATGGTTCTTCCCTTTGGTTCTAATTCTTCACAACATGACTAATGTGGAAATATTTTTAAAGCGTTTGTACACGTATCGTCTATATCAGACTGCATGCTATCTTGGGGAGGGAAATGTGGAGGGAGGGGGAGAAAATTAAGAACTCAAAATCTTATAGAAACGAATGTTGAAAACTAAAAACAAATAAATAAATAATTTTTTGAAAAAATTTAAAAATAATTTGTTGCCTTAAAAGGAAAAAAACTGAGCATGATGTGGCAAGCAACTCACATATTATATTGTGACCCCAAAATTTTAAAAAGACCTAAAAGATAGCCATTATGGAAGATTTAAAGGAGTATGCGGAAAAGGACCCATAATGAAAAGATGTTACTGAGCTTTGATAGCTACTGTTGGAAGGAATATCTACATTGAAAAAATCACAAATTCAATGAAATACAGCAATAACAGGCAAAATGTGATTAAAATCTTAAAGGGGAAAATCATCCTGTCATAGCATGTCATGTCATAACAAGTCATGTTCTTACAGGTACTTGAGATGGAAAATATTTCAGTTTAATGGATTTCTAAAATTAAGATGGTCAGTGTTTTACTTGAGTCTCAAGATATATTAGTGATTTAAAATGGTGAATAATAGAAAACTAATTATATTCTAAGAGGTTCAACAAGTTAACAAGATCTCTCAGACAGGTATTTTGGCAAATGTAAATGCTAACCCTAAAAAAACCAGATAACAATTAATACATCCTCTCCTGGTACACACAAAATACACATCCTCCTTACATTTTTTTTTTACTCCAGATTCAGATGTAAAACAAAGTCAAAAGAAAATGTAACCCTACAACAGTACATTTAAGGTTCTTACAAAAATATTTTCTATTAATATTAGTATAAGATGTCTAAATTTGAATATGATTGGTGCCTTTAAAATTCATTCCAAAGATATTTATCACATTAAATATTTAAGTGTACATTTAAATTAACAGATGATTTTTTAGAATCAGAAAATAATAACAAAAGTAAACAACTCTAAAAATGATCTTAAACCTACTCTATTTTATAGAGAACAGTGTTAAAAATGACTCATTCGAGGGGCAGGTAGGTGGCACAGTGAATAGAGCACCAGCCCTGGAGTCAGGAGGATCTGAGTTCAAATCCAGCCTCAGACACTTAACACTTACTAGCCATGTGACCTTGGGCAAGTAACTTAACCCCAATCACCCGCTTTCCCCCCTCCAAAAAGTTTAAAGAAAAAAAAAAGACTCATTTTATAGCAATAATACAAGCAAAAGAAACTGAATTAACAAGCACTGAAGACGCAAAATTATCAGTTTTTGCAGATAATATGATGTTTACTAAGAGTCAACTAAAAAATTAAAGCAATTAACTTCAGTAAAGTTGCAGAATATAAAATAGACCTCACACAAATTACCAGCATTGCTATATATTACCAACAAAACCCACCAAATGAGCTAGAAAGTTTAAAATATCTAGAGATGGTATAAATTAACTGAAAATCTACCTGTCAAGACACAGAATTACAAAATATTCTTTACACAAATAAAAACAGATCTAAATAAATGGAAAAACAATAACTGCTTATAAGTAGGACAAACCAATATAATAAAAATGACAATTAATTTACTAAATTAGTTTACTTATTCAGTACTCTACCAATTGAACTAACAAAGGATTACTTTAAAGAACTAGAAAAAAATAAAATTAATCTGGAGAAACAAAAGGTTGAGAATATGAAAGGAATTAATGAAAAAAAAGTGGGAAGGAAGGGGAATGGCAGTACCAGATGTCAATCTATGCTACAAGATTATAATCATTAAAACAATTACATACTGAGTAAAAAATAAGAAGCTTCATCAGTGGAAGAGATTATAATATGCAGAAACAAACATATCTTGTGTTCTGATAAACCCCAAAATACTAGCTAGTGGGGCACAAATTCAGTATTCAGTAAAAACTATTGAGAAAATTGGAAAGCAGTTTGGCAGAAATTTGGCATAGACCAATATTTCACTATATATTAAGATAAGTCCATATTAGTACATGATTTAAATGTAAAGTGTGATGTTATAAAAAAAATTAGAAGATAATGGAAGAAACTACTTGTCAGATTTATGGATAAGGGAAAAGTTCATTATTAAACATGAGAGGTTCACAGGATATAAAATGGACAATTTTGATTAAATAAAATTTAAAAGTTTTTGCACAAACAAAACCAATGCAGGTAAAAATTAGAAAAGAAGCCAACAACTGGGAAAAATCTTCACAACAACTTTCTCTGATAAAGATCTCATATACAAAATATGTGGGAAAGTGAGTCAAATTTATAATAAAAACCATTTCTCAAATGATCTAAGGCAGTGGTTCTCAACCTTCCTAATGCCACGACCCTTTAATACAGTTCCTCATGTTGTGGTGACCCCCCCAACCGTAAAATTATTTTCATTGCTACTTCATAACTGTAATTTTGCTACTGTTATGAATCATAATGTAAATATCTGATATGCAGGATGTATTTTCATTGTTACAAATTGAACATAACCCACAGGTTGAGAACCACTGATCTAAGGAGATGAATAGGCTTTTTGAGAGGAAGGAATCTAAGTTATCAATAGCCATACGAAAAAATGTTCTAAATCACTAATAATTAGAGGAATGTAAATTAAAACAATTCTGAGGTACCACCCCAAACAAAGTTGACAAAAAGGTAAAATAACAAATGCTGGAAAGTCTATGGGAAAAGAGGCACATTAATGCACGGCTGATGGAACTGTGAACTTTTTTTTCATCCACTCATTCTGGAAAGCTACTTGAACTATGACCAAAAGGCAATTAAACTGTGTATCCCTTTTGACCCAGAAATACCACTACTCGGCTTATATTTCAAAACAATAGAAAAGGATCCATGTGTACAAAAATATTTGTAGCTTTATTTTTTGTAGTGGCAATGAATTGGAAACTAAGGGGCTATCCCCTCAGATTCTTTTGAGGAATAACTAAACAAATTATAATATATGAATATGATGAAATACTACTGTGCTGTAGGAAGACTTTTTGAACTGATTCAAAGAGAAGTGAGAACCTAGAGAACAAGTTATACTATAATAACAATATTGTGATGACAAAACAACTTTGAAAAACTTAGGAACTCTGATCAATACAATGGAATCAAGCACAGTTTCAGAGGACTCATGAACAAACACATGTTATCTACCTCCAGATAGAGGAATAAAAACCTCGAGAGTAAGACTGGAATCCATTTTGTGGGGAGACTAAGGGGAACATAACAAATGAAGGGTTTTATATCTGACTATACATATTTGTAATGGGTTTTATTTTTCTTACTTAACAGGTAGAAGGGGAAGTGAGAGAGAAAAAATTTAAAAATGAAAACTTTAAAATACTGAATTTTTAAAAAGACTTATAGTACTGAAGAGTAATGTATAGTGGAAAGAACAGAGAACCTGAGTTCAAATCCCTATGTGACTTTGAGAAAGTCATCTAATCTTAGCTCTATATTTGCTCATCTATAAAATGAAAAAGTTGGTGGCACAGTGGATAGAGTGAGGGCTTGAAATCAGGAAGACTCATCTTCCTGAATTCAGATCTGGCCTTAGACACTTACTAGCTATATGACTCCACGTAAGTCACTTAACCCTGTTTATTTCAGTTTCTGCATCTATGAAATGATCTGGAAAAGGAAATGGCAAAGCACTTCAAAATCTGCAGCTGGATTGGAATTCAGGTCTTCCTATCCACTGTACTATCTAGTTGCCCTAACATGGTAACAGACCTCTGTAAACATAGGTTGTTGTTCAGTCCTGTCCAACTCTTCATGAGTCCATGGACCGTACTGACCATGGGGTTTTCTTGACAAAGATTTTGGAGTAGTTTGCCATTTCCTTCTCCAACTCATTTTATAGATGAGGAAACAGAGGCAAACAGGGTTAAGTGACTTGCCCAAGGTCACATAACTAGTAAGTGGCTGAGGCTAGATTAGAACTTGGATCTTTTTCATTCCAGGCCCAGAGTTCTATCCACTGTGCATCTAGCTGCCTTTAGAAATAATACGGTCATCATAAGGTCACACTTAAAGTTTCTTCCAGTCAGAGCTTGTATTCTCGCTGGCACAGCCTTCCTAAAACCAGGATCGCCTCTTCAGCAGAACAAGAGTGTGACTTTAGTGCAGGACTGAGTTCACATACCGCATCATTAATATAATTTATTTTTTTAAAGTAAGCTTAGTTTAATGTTAAGAAGAATACCAACAAAAATTATACAAGACTGCCGGAGGTAATTTTGTATGTTTTGGGTTTTTTGGAAGAATGCCACAAAATAGATTTAGATCAAACAGACAAAAACTTAGGCCAATAAAATTTATTTGACTATAAAATTTCAAAGGACAAACTTAATTTATAAATAAAGTTCAGTATCAGTTTTGTTATATCACTTGACTATATTAAAAGAAGACTCTTGTCATTTTAAGACTGTCAGTTTATCATTTACACCCCTTATACCTTTTATTTTTATTTTCCTGTTATTACAGAATTCTTGACCTCGTATTTCTGAAACATCTCTTTAGCTCCTCGAAGTTTTCAGAGCCTCTGACGGAATATTTCTCCAAATCACATAAAGAAAGTGAAATCATAACTGAGTACAGAGTAACAAATATCTTCTTAGGATTAACATTAGTTAATGTTAAAATGTGAAATCTCTTATCTCATGATAAAAGTGCAAATATTTAAGGAAGCATGTGATATGCTCAGTGCCATATTGCAGTTAATAAACTTGGTTGTAAACTTAAGTACCAGGCACTGTGCCTGTTCTGTGGGCTACAGATATAAAGACAAATATTAAACCGTATTCACCCAAAAGGAGGTTACATTCTTTGGGCTGGGGAGGCCTGCGAGACTATATATGTAAGTATGCATAAAATACAGACAAGGTAAACATAAGGTTATTTTGAGTGGGAGCTTGGAGGGTGGAAAATCAGGAAAAGTCTCACATGGAGCTGAGCTTAGAAACTATGAATTCTAAGATGCAGCAGTGAAGAAGAAGCAGCAGACTTCAGCCATGGAAGACAGAGAACACAAAAGCACAGCAGCAATAAGGACAGGTGGGCTGGACTACAGAATGTTTGAAGGAGTAATACATAATAAATCTGGTGAGGCTGGTTCACAGGATCATGCACGTAGGGCTCAGTGACCTCACAAGTCTTCTAATGCAATCTCTTATTTTACAGATGAGAAAACTGAACCCAAGCGAGGTTAAAGGACTAGTACAAGGTCATACAGGTAATAAATGGATAAAATTTAAATCCAAGTCCTCTACCTCCAGATTTCTTTTCCACTGTACCATACTAAGTTAAATACTAAACAAGGCAGCTGTATATGATCTTCAAATTAAAAGGGAACCCTGGAGTTTACTGAGTAAGAGAATAAAATGGGCATATCTCTGCCATAAGAACATCACTTAGTAGGAGAATTCTTGACCAAATAAGGGATAGAAAGGATTGGAGGAGACAAAAATGGTTAATTCTGATTATGTAAAAGTGAAAAGTATTAGCACAAATAAAATCAGTTAAGTTAAAATTAGAAGGAAAAATTTTTTGCAGAAAATTCTGATAAAGGTATAATATACAAGTCATATAGGGGACTGATTCAAACATAAAAGAACAAGAGTCACTCCCTGAAAGATAAATGGTCAAAGGATACAGTCAAGTCATTCTGAAAAGCAATTTGGCACTATTCCCAAGAAGTCACTGAAGTGTTTATATCTTTCAAACCAGAGATAACCCTACTAGGCAATACTCCAAAGAGATAAAAGAAAAAGATAAATGACTCATATTTACAAAAAATATATATTATATTAGCATGTTGCTGTAATAAAGAATTGGAAATCAAGAGGACACTCATTAATTGGGCAGTGACTGACAAACAAAATATGATATAGAAAAGTAATGTATTGTTGTGCTATAAGAAATGACAAAAGGAACAGTTTCAGAGAAACCTGGAAAGACTTGTATGAACTGATATAAAATGAGAGAATTTATAAGAATGTAACACTGTAAAGAAAAACAACTTCAAAAGATTTAAGAACTCTGATCAATGCAATAACCAACAATGGCTACAGAAAACTGATGATGAATCACGCATCCCACCTTTTAACAGAGAGGTGATAAATTAGAGGTACAGGATGAGATTTTCAAACATGCTCAGTGTATATATCTGTTTTGTTGGACTATGCTTGTCAAAGGAAATAGCTTTTATGGAGGGAGGTACATGAAATGAGGATTTCAAAGAAGACAGCAGCAGCAATGAAACACGTAAAAAATTCACAGTAGACAAGCAAGAAAAGTTTGGGAACTATCATGTTAAAATTACTATATGCTTTTAAAAATAAACCAAGATATATATAATAGAAATTCAAGGTTTCATATGGAATACTCTTTCCGTTTTTCATCATATATGGAAATGATCTTATTTGCCAAGTTTGTAATTATAAGAAAGAAGTTTTAAAAAAGGAATATCACACTTTGGTATCTGTGTTGTTGGGCAATTTCTTTGGTATCCTATAGTGCCCACATTAGACACATGCTTTTACTGAAGTACCTTTTTAAAAAATTTTAAATGAAGAAGTACTTACCCAGATTAAAAAACCACCTAATTTAGGTCTTGAAGTTTTGTTTTGAAAAATAAAATGTTTCCCTTCTGTGGGAGATACCACGATACAATAGAAGGAGCAGTGTATTTTGAGTCAGAAGACCTAGGTTTCAATCCTAGCTCTACCTCCTACTTAGCTGTTTGACCTTAAGCAAACATCTTAATCTCTCTGTACTTCAGCTTCATCTGGAAAATGAGAAGGTTGGACTAGATGAACTCTAAATCTTTGACTATCTGCTCACTAAATACAAGTGACAAAAAGAATATATTTAAGTTAAATATCATGGGAAATTTAAGGGAGAAAGATAGGGTAGAAAAAGAGGAGGGAACAAAGGAGAGTAGTAGACAAAGATACCAAGAGAAAGACCAGAGCAGCTATAGACCTCCATAGAACAAGAAAAAGATTTTGAGGCTTATTAGTATGCTGTTGATAAACATGCCTAAATTAACACTACCATTTTTGTGACAATATGCACAAATGGTGATTTAATCTCTTGCCTACTGGTATGGACAAAAATTAAAAATCTATAGGACAGCTCTTCTACTCCTTACTTTAAAAATCCTCCAATGTAGTAACCTCAAGGTCAGCTAAATTTATCTTTTCTCCTTTAGTAAATAAGAATAATTTGGTATTAGTACAGTAATTACTCCTATCCAATACAGCTAAAATGATGTTTAAAAAATTATCCATGACTTAAAAGTTTAACATTTCTCCTAAAATCTTGCTTATGAGTTGATTAGCATACCTTTCCATTAAAGAATATGACAAACTTTAGCGTATTGATAGCTCATTTGCTAAATCAAAACACATAACAACATAATTTTAGAGCTTCAAGGGACACCAGAATTCATGTAGTTCAGTCCTGTTCCTATGTGAGCATGGGAGGGTGGGGGTATTTAAGAAAGTAAACAAAGTGAAGCCAAGAAAGGTTAGATAACTTGCCTATGGTCACACAGTAATAGAACCAGGACAACAACACAATCTGTCAACAAGTATTTATTAAGCACTTACACCAAGTACCAGGCATGGAGCAAAGTGCAGGGAAATACAAAAACAGCTATACTGTCAAGGAGATGACATTCTAATGAGGGAGACCAAATGCAAACAATATGAATGTATAAGATACATAGAGGACAAATTGTAGGTTTCTAGACCCTTAGACAAATTATTTCCACAACAAAGATGGATTTAAAATTTTTCTAAGACACTTCTCCCTTTTGCTCTCTATCCTTTGTCCAAATTTGACTTAAGTAACCATCAGGCATTCTGATATCTAATAGAATAAGTATAAACTTATTTTCTCATAAACTAGCATATGAATTACTGTGAATTCTAAAATAGTAATACTTGAATTAATGAAATGTTAATATACCTCTCCTTTTTTTTTTATAAATTAATGGTTGTGGAAAATATCTAGCAATTAAAGTATAACTTTTTATTACAGGAAATGAAGACAGAATAATATAATTCAAGGCTTTTCATATGAGCTTTCTTTTTTTTTATCATAGGATTTTATTAGCATTATTATCAGCACTAACAAAATAGCTCAGGGATTATAAGAACTGAATCTAAAAGGATCGCTATTAAAAGTGTATTTTCCTACAGAACATATATTCTATTTTCTTTTAGGAAAAAGTTGACCAGGAAAACAAAGATCACAAGACAGTTTAACTAAGGCTTCTAATTTGTTCCTATGTAATAAATAGCAAGAGATGCATATAAAGTAGGGTTAACCACATTCATCATAAGGTTAAAAACTCTTTTATTAATTTAAATAAATGAAGAATAATACGCTTTTGAAGTGTGATGATGACATTGGTCAGGGAGTCATATAGCAATCTAAAAGACTAAACAGATTAAATATGATGTCACTATATGTTCGCAGCAGAAAAAAAATAACAAATTAACTATACTCATCCAAGGCTATATACTGACTATCACTTATTCAAAGACATAGGAAAAAGTAGTTATCAAAAGTAAGGGAAGATTGACACAGGTTGAAATAAACTGTGGAAAATCATAAACTCCAGGTAAGATTACTACTATCCTACTCAAAAATCAATCAAATTACTATCTCAAAGAGATAATCCTTTTTTATATACTTTATTCCTAAGAATATTATACAAAAAGATTTCATAAAACCCTGTAAAATTAACACTAAAAAACTATCAGTCCTGGAAACTGAAATAATGATCTATTAGAATTTAGTTTATTAAACTGTCACTTATTTTTCCTTGGTCTTTTGAAAAGTAGAAATAAGAATGTGAAACAAGGCACTAAGGTTTGAAAATGATTTATGCATATGCATTATCAGTAATAAAAGGTCACAAAGCCCAAAGAGATAGATCACATTGATTTAGTTTATGCCTGATTAAAATGAGTTAAAAATGAGTTAGAAAATTCACTGTGATGAATGTATTCAAATTTAGATTTTAAGTCCTATTTCACTATAATCACATACTACCCCAAAACTCTCATACTTTAAAGATCTATAATTTTGTATCGATATTTACACCTATACTCATCACAATCTCTAACTTAGTTGTTGGCCACTCCAAAATCATCCTATAAGTCAACTTCTTCTCCTTTCTCTATTTAGTCTGGTCCTTGGACAGCCAACTTGACAGGGTCTTCCAGGGGTACAATCCAGTGGTATGTAGCCTTTAAGAATCCAAGATCCCCTTCCTCAGCATAGTGAGGCATCTAAGATTGACTTTATAGTTACAGACATAAAGTCATACATTTTAACATTTTAAAAGTGTTAAAGATGAACTAGATCACTCTCCTGAAAATCAAATTATTAAATTTCCTTACTTCTATAAAGTAGATTTCTTTAAAAGTTACTAAAAAAAGAAAACAGACTCTACAGTCCAATGGTGTCAAACTAAAACAGAAACAAGGGCCATGAAACCATCCATAAAGATCTCAGCAGGCTACATACTGGCTTAGTTTTTAAATGTAACATTATCAATGGTTTATTGCATTATTTGTTTGCTAAATATTGCCCCATTACAATTTATTCTGGTCTGCCATACTTGGGAATGTTGTTGGCCACAGGAATCCCATTGGCCACGTGTTTTAGCACCTCCGTCATACACCATAGTGATAATCATTATGCAGTATATCTAGTCTATTTACCCAATATTAAAAGAACTGTTTATGGATAACTTGACATTTAATATGGAGAAAGGAAAGACTGCCCAGATTTAAATAAGATCACAAAAGGAGGTCTTGAGATAAAATGAAGATGAGAACTAAAGATAAATTTGTTGAATAGATGGATGTAAATACATTTTGTAAATATATGCTTATGTAACATAGTTATACTATACTGACTAAACCAAGATCCTCTATATGTGACACATATGTGCACAGATACAGAAAAATGTTTCCATAGTTAATTTCTAATGTAAATAAAATATAATCCATACTTAAAAGATCTATTGGGTTTAATGGGAAGCTTCTTTTAAACTTCAAATAAGTCCAGAAAAGGGAGAAAGGGAATTAAGGCCTATTACTCATTTACATATCAAACCAATCACATTAAATAACAAGTTACATTTATAATATATAGCTGAAATGATCTATAAGTCCACACTGAAAGAAAAAGAAATTTGGGGAGTAGAGGGATAAAAAAGGAAAAGGAGGAGGCAACTTGATAACAGAGAACATTTTGGAGGATAAATGGGGATTTTGGATATGACACCAGGATGTAATAGGAATACAAGAAGAGAGATAAAAAGGTTATAAAGGGAACTGCATTTATTCAAAATCTTGCTGTTACTGCAGTTGAACTGTTCCAGTCTTGTCCAACTCTTCATGATCCCATCTGGGGTTTTCTTTGCAAAGATAATTCCAGCTCATTTGACAGATGAGGAAATTGAAGCAAAAATGGTTAAGTGACTTGCCCAGTGCCACATGGCTAGTAAGTATCTGACATTAGATTTTATCTCAGGTCTTTCAGACTCCAAGCCTGCTGTTATATCAACTGCACCACCTAGCATTCAAAATCTTGCTGACAGCCAATCTTGAACCCACCCAAAGGAGAACTCTTGTCTTCCTACTACCTGAAGCATGGACCTCAAGCTCTTATTTCACAGAACTTGAAACTAGTATTACTGGTTTAGATTAAATAGGCTCTTATGGACTATCCTAAAAAAACAACTCACTCTAACACTGTTATAATGGGAAAAGATTCCAAATCATATATGGCTTTAAAAGTTTAGAAACACAACTCAATTAAGTTTAAGACTGCCAACTTTATATACTCTGATACCAGTTAATGAAAAGGATGCATTCCATTAATATTCCTTTGTAAAAAAAAATTAATAAAATTCACAACGAAAAGCAGAAGTAATATAAAAGCCATTGTTCAGTTATGTCCAACTTTTTGTGACCTCTTTTTGAAATTTTCTTAGCAAAGATACTGGAGTAGTTTGCCATTTCCTTCTCCAGTTCATTTGACAGATAAGGAAACTAAGGCAAACAAGGCTAAGTAACTTGCCACAAAGCAAGTAAGGGTCTGAACCAGAATTTGAACTCTGATCTTCCTGACTTCAGGCCAGTGTTCTATCCACTGCATCACCTAGCTGCCCCTAAAAGGCATAGTGATACATTATAGGTCATCTAATAAGGAGAATTTTAGGTACCAAGAAAATTAAATGCTAACCCTGAATCACACTGAAAACACTGGTTAACACAAATATCTAAGTATCTAAGGGGCAAAGGTGGAGGAGAAAGCTATGGCATAATTCAATATAAACAAGGCAGAGTAAAGAGGATAAAAAATGTTTA
>JAQQSU010006942.1:0-13369 GCA_028627135.1 Pseudochirops cupreus | reverse complement strand
TACAATAGTTTGGTCATATAGAAGGGTTGTAACCAATGAGTGATCACTGGGAAAAGAAAAAAAAAAAGCAAAACCAGACATGAAAAAGAACGATAACGAGTTTTGCTTCAGTCTCCATTTAAACTATAGTCTTTCTATATCTTTCTCTGAGTTTAGGTATCTCCTTCCATCCTGAGGCTTGTAGAGTTGTCTTTAGCTGATACACCTGGATATTGTGTGGATACCTGGAACATACATGAGGAACATATAGACCAGCAGTTCTCAACCCCTTTGGGGGTCGAACTACCCTTTCACAGGGGTCACAGGGGTCACCTAAGACCATCAGAAAACACATATTTCCAATGGTCTTAGGAACTGAGACACCACTCCTCTATCCATCTCCAGGCAGGTCTGCCCACATGCAGATACACCCACATACTAGTATTAAAGGGCCACGGCATTAGGAAGGTTAAGAACCACTAATATAGACTGTCTTGGCTAGAGCTAGGAAGCTTTTTCCTGATTTTCCCTCTATTGGTTATTTCCAATTTATCCTGCCTATTGCTTGTTTTTCTGTAGTTGTTTACATGTTGTCTCCCCTATTAGACCACAAGGTCCCTGAGAGTGGGAACTGTCTTTTGCCTTTTTTTGTATCTTTTGCACCAAGCACAGTGCCTGGCATATAGCAAGTACCTAAAAAATGTTTGTTGACTGCCATATTTATCTCTGGGATGGATTCATTGAAGGACCTGGACATATTTAGCTTGGAGAAGAGAAGATATAAAGAGGGCCTTGCTTCACTTCCTACCTCTCTGGCTCACCTGAGTGTCCTTGGACAAATCGCTTCAACCCCTTCCTCATCTGGACAATGAGGGGGCTCAAGAGAACAATTTATACTATAACAACATTGTAAAAATGAACAGTTTTGAAAAATTTGAGAATCCTGATCAGCACAGTGATCTACCAAAACTCCAAAGGATCAAAGATGAAGCATACCATCCACGTCCCAACCGAGAGGTGATGAACTCAGGGTGCACGTGGAGGCACATTTCTGGGCATGGCCACTGTAGGAATTTGTTTTGCATGCTTATCCGTATTTGTTACAAAGGTTTTGTTTTTCTCGTTTCTTGTTTCCAGTTAGAATTGGGAAGAGTTAGGAAATGCAGCTGTTCACTCAAGAAAGAAAAATAAATGTTTTTTCATTGGAAAAAAATCATAAACTTCAAAAAATAAAAGTAACTTTAAAAGTTTTTTAAAAATGAGGAGCTTGTACTAGATAGATGGTCTCAGAGGTGAATCCCAGCGTTAGATCAAGTATCCCATGTTTTAAGTGTCTTGCACTCACCACGTGTCTCTTTGCTGCCCTGACAGCTTAACCTCTTCTGCCTCAGTTTCCTCAGCTGGAAAATGGGAATAATAAATAAGAAATGACAACAATAGCGCCTATCCCACAGGGTTGTTGTGAGGATTAAACAATACCTAATATTCACATAGTGCCTATTATGTGTACTATGCTGAGCGCTTCACAATTGCTATCTCATTTAATCCTCACAACAGTCCTGGGAGGTAGGTGGTTTTATTATCTCCATTTTATTTTTGAGGAAACTGAAACAAACAAGTTAAGTGACTTGTCCAAAGTCACACAGTTAAGTAAGATTTGAATTCAGGTCTTCCTGACTCTAGGCCCAGTACTCTCCACTGTGTCACCTAAATGAAATATTTGTAAAGCACTTAGTACAGTGACTGGCATGTAGTCAGTGCCATATAAATGCTCACTTCTCTACCTTCTCTAAGATAAAAGAATATAGTGGAAGAAATGGTAAGATTCTAAGACGGGAAAAGCTTTGATGAAAAGCCAAGGATGGGCTTGATATCCACCCTAAAGGAGAGAGCAAGAATGCCTGGAAATGCAGCTGTTCACCGGGGAAAGGATGCATGACCTTGTGGAGGGTGCGGATGGGGATGCCTTCCAAAAAATGTGGAGCTTTTGAAGGGTTTCGGGTATCCCACCCAGAGTGTTTCATCTGTGGACGGGCAAGACACCTTCATTTGAATCTGGTTCTCAGATCTCAAGCCCAAAGGCTCAGCATTCCATCCCTGGGAAGGGCTCATAGGGTCATAGATTTAGAGCTGGGAAGGGACCTTAAAGCCCATCTAGCCTACATGCTTCATTTTACAGCCAAGGAAACAGGAGGCCCAGAGAGATAAAGGTCCTTGCTCAAAGTCACAGGTTCTAAGGCACAGAAGGGAAGAGGAAGGGAGCAAGAATATATTAAACACCTTCTATGTGTCAACACTAAATTAAGCACTTTACAAATATTTTCTCATTTGATCTTCACAACAACCCTGTGAAGTAGGTACTGTTATTACCTGCATTTTACAGTTGAGGAAACTGAGGCAGACAATGTTGAAGTGAAGCCAGGTTCACTCAGCTATTAAATGTCTGTGGCTAAATTTGAACTCAGGTCTTCTTGATTCCAGGCCCAGTGTTCTATTCACTGTGCTACCTGGCTGAGGGAGGATTTGAACCTCAATTCTTAGAATCCTGATTCCTCAGGTCTTCCCCAATAATCCTTTCCTGTTACCCTCAGGTAGGACTAGTTGGACCATTTGGTGAAGCCAAGTGAGATTATAAATTGGATGCCATTTTTCTGTTGTTGTGAGGTCCTTATTCATGGTCCAGAAAGTTCTTTATATTAAGAAGTGAAGTTGTTCTTACAGCTCTTTGAGGGGATCCAAGGCAATAAAAACCTCAAAATAAGTTTTAGACTCATTAGCTGAGTGACTATGAAAAAGTTACTTAATTTCTTTGGGCTTGAATTTCTTCCTCTGTAAAAGGAAGCTAGCAGACAATGCCAGCAGAACCTGCCTTACAGGGTGGCCGGGAGGAAAGTGCTCTTTCCTTTTTTCAACATTTTCTTGATGTTTTTACATCATCTCTGTTTCCCAATATATCCCACCCCACTCACTTCTGAGAAAGCCATCTCTGATAACAAGAAATAATAAAAGAGAGAAAGAGAGCAATTCAGCAATATTAACCCATATAACAACAGAGTCATAATCAAGTTTGTTCAATGCCTGTCTCTGCAAAAAAGGAAGGG
Source organism: Pseudochirops cupreus (assembly GCA_028627135.1). NCBI lineage: Eukaryota > Metazoa > Chordata > Mammalia > Diprotodontia > Pseudocheiridae > Pseudochirops > Pseudochirops cupreus. Next base: position 10,289 of record JAQQSU010006942.1, on the reverse strand, counting down.
AGATGCCTGTTGATGGCTTTGGGGGTGGGGTGGGGCAAGCTTGGTCACCATGGTCATATGGCTTTAGATTTCAATGTGTTGTTGTTGTTGCTCTCTCCATTTACATTGGATATATTGTTTACCTGGTTCTTCTTACTTCACTTTGTATCAGTTCACATTAGTCACTCCATGGATAGGGTACCATACTTTTTGAATGGGAATAGTTTGATCCCTCAAAGAGGCAGAAAAATAACTTTTATTCAAGGAAAGAGCTTGAAGTCAACTTGTGAAGAAAGAGTTTCTTATACACTTGTATATACTTTTACATACATAAAGTATATATAAGTATAAATGTATATAATTGTATGTATATAAACTCTATATAAGGATATATACATGTATAAGTGTACGTATACTTGTATGTATATGTGTGTCCACTTGCATATACTTTGTGTGTGTGTGTGTGTGTGTGTGTGTGTATACATGCACTTTTTCCTCCTGCATTTTTGAAGAAGACTAATGACATCATGGGGTGATGTCTTGACTCATTATGTGAATTGGATTTAAGTGAGGCATAATTGTGCAAGATCTTTAGCCTTGCTCTCTTCCAGAATCATCAAAATCCAGTGCCAAGACAAAAAATGACTGGTGAAGTCTTGGGATGCAGCAGATGACCTTGGTGTCACTGATGTCTGCCCAAGCTCTAAGCCAGCGGTTCTCAACCTGTGGGTGTGACCCCTTTGGAGTGGAATGATCCTTTCACAGGGGTCACAGGGGTCACCTAAGACCATCGGAAAACACATATTTCCGATGGTCTTAGGAACCTCCTCTATCTGTCTCCAGGTGGGTCTGCCCACATGCAGACATGCCCACATACAACTATTAAAGGGTGGTAGCATTAGGAAGGTTGAGAACCACTGCTCTAAGTGCTGCACAACACCTGTTTCAGCCACCTTCATGGCTGTTGGAACAAATTTTTCTCATCTACCCAATCCTCCAGGAAATGTCTTCACATGCTTAGGATAGACATCCCCCTAGCTCGTCAATGGGTTTGAAGCTTATAGGTTAACTCTCAACCTGGTTTAGCCCATCTGCTGAGATGGTTTTACTGAGGTGTGGCCGCTACACATGCTACAGCATCTTGGAGCCACACGTGAGAGCTGAGTGACAGATGGCCCCAAGGTAGGCAAATAGCCCTGAAAAGGGCTTGGCAAGCCTTCACCAGAGGTTATAGTCCTCCCTAAATACACCCATATACACACATATATGTTACATATACAAGTACACATATACATGCATATTACTTTGCATATATATAAGTGTACAAGATTGATAAAAGGTGATTTGTGAGGAGAAGGTGCTAGCCTCCAGGGGAGGGTGATCCAGAAAGACCTCATATAAAAGATGTCTCTTGAGCAGAACCTTGAAGGAAGGTAAGGCTTCTGAGAGAGGAAGTGAGGAAGGTGTATATTCTAGGTTTTGCAAAGATAAGAGATGGAACATTGTGTATGAAGAACAAAAAAAAAGGCCTTTTGACTGGACCATAGTGTGTGGGAAGGGAAACAGATTGCAGCCAGATTACAAAGGGCTTTAAATGCCAAAGAGAGGAGTTTATGTTGAATTCTGGAGGTAGTACAGAAACACGGAGTTAACACTGGAGGTAAGGAGCCCAGCCCCACCACAGACAGTCCAGTGAAGCTGAAAAAATACACCAAAAGGAATAATGAAAAAGATAACCTAAAAGAGCTATCTGATCTAGGACAGCACAAAAATGTTGCCGTAGTGGGTGCAGTGAATTGGGCATCCCATGAACCTCACTTTCTTCTGAGACAAAGGAAAGTCCAACATACTTACACAAATATTTACACTTACAATTCACACACACAATATGTATGAATACATTACACTGAACTTGCAGGGACAGACAAAGGAGAGAGGTGAGTTTACTGAAGAGGACAAGACAGTCATAAACAAAACAAATAACCCTCCAATATCAGAGGGGGAACATGAAGCAGAATTAAAAGGAAAGAAGTAATAATCTGTAATTGGGCATAGTGTACAAAGAGTAGAGAAAAAGGACAATGGAATGGAAACCAATTGTATTATATAGTGTTAGGCAAACTCCTCTTTCATTGCCTTCTTCTTTGTAAAGAAAGTACAAGAGGACAGGATAGGAAAAATTAAATCATTATAAAAATGAATATAAATTGAATGAACTCAACCTTAAAATGGAAGAGAGCAAAATGGATTAGAAAGCAGAATCCAGTAATAGTTATTAATAAGAAACATACTTGAAAAATAAATATTACATACACATACACATATACATACATCCATATATATATTTAAAATGGGACTAAAAGAATCTATTATGCTTCAGGCGAACTCAAAAAAGTAAAGAAAGCAATCATGATTTCAAACAAGGCTACAATAAAAATAAGGCAAAAAGAGATAAATAGGGAGAAGACATTATGTTCAAAGGCAACATACATAATGAATCAATATAAATATTAAAATATTTGTATTAAATAGCATAGCATCTAACTATTGAAACAAAAGTTAGTAGAATTACAGGGAGAAAGAGACAATAAGACAATAATAGTGGAGGATCTCAATGTGCCCTTTTCTGATTTAGAAAAATCTAGAAAAAAGGTAAACAAGAAAGAAGACAAATTTAGAAAAATTAGAGATCTCTGGCAATTATTGAATGGGAACAGAAAAATGTTTACATATTTCTCATTTGTGTATGGCATCTTGAAAAAATTAACTGCATATTGGGACATTAAAAATCTCACAAACAAATGCATAAAATCAGAACTATTAACTACAACCTTTACTGGGCAATGCAATAAAAATCATTCAATAGAGAACATTTGAAGAAAGAATTAGAGATTAAATGACTTAAATTTAAAGTTTTAGTGGGTCAGAGAGCAAATCATAGAAAAAGAAAATTGCATCAAAGAAAATAACAAGACAACATACCACAACTTATAGGGTGCAACTTGAAGCAGTCATTAAAGGAAAATTTATATCTCTAAATTATTTTATCAGAGAGAAAGAGAAAGAATGTCAATGAATTGGTCATGCAACTAAATAAAAGCAATAAATCAAAAACAGACAACTAAATACCAAAGTAGAAATTCTGAAAATCAAAGAAGAGTTTAACAAAACTGAAAGCAAAAAAGTCACTAATTTGCTATGTAATGTTAGGAGCTATTTTTTTAAACTAATAAAACAAATAGCTATTCTGATTTTAAGAGAAAGGAAAACTGACCCATATGTACAAAAATATTTATAGCAGCTCTTTTTGTGGCAGCAAAGAATTGCAAATCAAGGGGATGTCTATCAATTGGGGAATGGCTAAACAAGTTGTGGTATATGAATGTAATGGAATACTATTGTGCTATAAGAAATGAAGAGCAGACAGACTTCATAATTACCTGGAGAGACATATATAAACTGATGCTGAGTGAGGAGAGCAGAACCAGGGGAACTTTGTACACAATTACAGACACAGTGTATCAGTGACGCCTGACTTTGATAGACTGGGCTCCTCTCAGAAATGCAAGGTTATAAGACAACTCCAAAAGACTCATGATGGAAAGGGATATCCACATCCAGGGAAAGAACTACAGAGTCTGCAGACTGAAGCAAAGTACTTGCTCTCTCACTTTTGTGTTTCCTTTTGTTTTGTTCCTTCTTTCTTGTTGTTTATTCCATTGGTTATAAGTGTTCTTTACAACTTGACTAATGTTTAATGTGAAGGTATTTGTAGAACCTATATCCGATTGCATGCCACCATGGTGGGGGGAGATGGGGAAGAGGGAAGGGAAGAAAATTTGGAACTCAAGGGATTATGGCATTGAATGTTGTAAACCAAAAGTAAACAAATACATTTTTTAAAAAAGGAGACAGGAAAACTGAATTGTATAGAAATGAAAAGACAAAAAAGAAACTACTAGAAACTATTTTGCCTCATTTTATGCTAACAAAACTGATAACTTAGATGGAATGGATGAAGAATACTCATAAAATATAGATTAATCAATTAACAGATGAAACAGACTACTTAAATAACTAAATATTAGAAAAAGAAATCAAATAGTCATAAATTAATTCTCAAAGTAAAAAATTCAAGGATCAAAACTACAAGTGAATTCTATGAAACACTACAAAGAACAATTAATTCCAATATTACACAAGCCATCTGCAAAAATCGGAAAAGAAAGATGCCATCTAAACTTTTTATAGGATACAAATACGGTCATCATAGCTAAACCAGAAAGAGTCAAAACAAAGGGAAAAAAAGCTGGGTTGTTTGTTTTTTTTTTACCTAAATGAACATTGACACAAAAATACTAAATAGAATATTAGCAAATAGGATACAACAACATATTAAGAGGTTTATACACTACGATCAGGATGGATCTATACCAGGAATATAGAGTTGGCTCAACATGAAGAAAACTATAAACATAATGAATGTATTAATAATCAATGTAATATAAACTGTATGATTACATCAGTAGATGCCATAAAGACTTTTGATAAAATCCAAATACCTGTTTTCTATTAAAAACATAGGAAAGCAGAGGAATAAATGGACTTTTCCCTAACACAGTAAGTAGTATTATTTTTAAAAACCCAAAATTAAATATTATTTGTAAATCAGAAAGGATTAAGGTCTTTCTAATAAGATCCCTCCGACTGGTCAGTTTCTCCTTGAACCTCCATTTTAAGAAGGCACACAGAACTGCCGAGTTCACTCCTTCATTTTTCTCTGGCTCTGATCCCAACTCTCTGGACTTCTTTCTCCAGAACACCCCTATGTGGGTGCTCCTCATTCTTTTTTTTGGTTTTGTTTTCCCCTCCCACCAATCAGAATGTAAACTCCTAAAGTCAGGGACTGCCTTTCTTTTTTCTTGTATTTATATTCCATGTACAATGCTTGGCCCATTTTAAGCACTTAATAAATGCTTATTGACTGACTCAAAACATGCATTAGAGAGGATCGCAGAAAATTGTACAATTTTGATTATGTAGGAGTTTTTGCAGAGAGAAAACAAATGCAGTTTAAATTAGAAAGGCAACAGATGACTGGGGAAAAATTTGCAGCAGGTTACTCTGATAAACGTTTCATATTAAAGGTATATCAGGTGCGAATTCAAATTTATAAGAACAAAGGCCATCAGTTTGGAACTATGCCCAAAGGGCTATAGAAATGTGCATACCCTGTGACTCAGTTATACCATTACTAGGTCTGTATCCCAAAGGGATCATAAAAAAGGAAAAAGGACTTACATGTACAAAACTATTTATAGCAGTTCTTTTTGTGGTGGTAAAGAATTGGAAATTGAGTGGATGCCCACCAATTGGGGAATGACTGAACAAGTTGTAGTATATGAATGTCATGTAATATTGTTCTATAAGAAATGATAAGCAGGCAGATTTCAGAAAAATATGGAAAGACTTACATGAACTGATGCTGGGTGAAGTGAGCAGAACCAGAACACTGTACACAGTAACAGCAACATGGTGCAATGACCAACTTTGATAGACCTAACTCTTCTCAGAACTCAGAATTTAAAAAAAAATAATATTAAAAATTTTTTGTATGTGTAATTGGTGAAAAAATATTTTTAAAAAAGAGAACAAAGGCTATGCTCCAATAGATAAATGGTCAAATTATATGCATGGATAGTTCTCAAAGGGAAGAAATCCAAGGTATCAACAACTATAAGAAAAAAAAATGTTCCAAATCACTACTAATTTGATAAAGTCAAATTAAAGTAACTGAGGTTTTTCCGCACATCTATCAGAGTGTCAAAGATGGCAAAAAAGAGAAAATTTATAGTTGTTGGAAGGGCTATAGAAAAAATGGACATATTACTATGAATTACTCTAGCTATTCTGGAAAGTAATTTGGAACTACTCTCCCAAGGTTCCTAAAATGTGCATACCTTTGTGTCAACAATACTGTCACTAGGTCTATAGCACCAATGCAATATTTACAGTGCCCATGATCATGATAAAGACTGTGACTATAAGTATCACATGACATTTGATCACAAAATATACCAGATTCTCCAGGTATAGGATGGAACTAAAACACTTATTTAGACACCAGAAAACTGAATCCCAAGACCAGTAAGCCGATTCCATCATAGTACCAAAGATATTAAGAAACCATAACAATGCTGAGAGCCACAGCATCCTTTAGCCTTCCCACAAACCAATACAAGATCAATATTTACTCACAAACCTCTTTAGCACCTTGTCTCAGCCTCCTCTCCCACTGTTTCTCTGACTTTGACCAGCTTCCTGTGGTCTCTGCTTCCCTTCAGCAAACTCCTCCCACCACAGGCTCCATGTGATTACATTCAGCCTATTAGGGGGCAATGTTTACTTTCTTTTTCTTTTTTTGCTTTTTTTTAGAGGGGGGAAGGCAGGGCAATTGGGGTTAAGTGACTTGCCCAAGGTCACACGGCTAATAAGCGTTAAGCGTCTGAGGCTGAATTTGAAGTCAGGTCCTCCCAACTCCAGGGCCAGTACTCTCTTCACTGCACCACCTAGCCACCTCCAGAGTTTACTTTCAAAGCAGGGGAGGTCTTCAAACTCTCCTCTAGGTCCATTAAGGGGCAAGGAAGATCTTCAAATTCACATTCTCATTACAAGGTCTAAACCCCAAAATGACCAAACAGAGAAGAAAAGCATCTATATGTTAAAAATGATAATAATACAACAGATTTCTTTGTTATAGCAAAGAACTGGAAACTAAAGGATACCCATCAATTGGGGAATGGCTGAACAAATTATGGCACATAAATGTAATGGAATATTATCATACCATAAGAAATTATGAAAGCAATGGTTTCAAAGAAACAGAAAGAATTACATGAAGTAATGAGAAATGAATTGGTCAGAACCAGAACCAGAATATTTTACAAAATAACAATATTGTAAAGAAAAGCAATGTTGAAAGGCTAAAGAACTTTGATCAATGAAATGATCAACAATGATTCCAGGAGACTGATGATGAAGAATGCTACCCATACTGCAGACCAGTTAGCAATAGACTCAGGATGCAGAATAAGACATGCATTTTTGGATATGGCCAAGGTGGGAATCTCTTCTGCTTGACTATGTATATCCATCACAAGGGTTGTTTTTCTCTTTCAAAAAACTTTTTTTGGGGGGGGAGGGAAGGGGGAGATGAGAAGCAGAGAGGAATTAGTCATAAGGTTATTTTATTTAAAGGAAGAGAACAAATAAAGGACAATTGAAGTATTTTTTAAATGCACAGAAAGAAAAGAAGAAAAACAAAAACTTCAAAAGATACTGTTCAACTTATTATACAGGATAAACCAAAGGTCTTAGTGTGATGTTAAGTTTTAGTGGCTAACTAAGTAATAACTAAGACTTTTGGGACACCCTGTATACTTCAAAGGAAAAGTAAGTTGTGCATAACAGAGATTCACAATTTTATGTGCAATCCTTTTTCTGTCTATTTTGTATAAGCAAATGCTCAGTTTAATTGACATTTGTTAAGTTTGGATTAAAAGTTAAACCAAAAAAAAGTAAACTCTTTGAGAAAGGGATTTTTTTTTCTATCCCCACTGCCTAGCATAGTGTAAGCACTTACTTCCTAAATATGTGTTTTCTGATTGACTGGCTGACTAATTGGTTGATTGTCCAGACCAAGAATACACAGAGATCCGTGACTGAAGCAAAACAATTTGAGAGAATCGAGTAATTAATTCTGGAAATAAAAATTCTTGAAGAGATTTTAACCCTTATGTCTATTTCCCTTCATTTAATAACTTAGTTTTTCTTCACTTCAGAATTCTTTCTCCATATAATTTCCCATTGAATCTCCTCCTGCATGAGGAAATTTGTGAACAAAACTCAACAAATAAATCATCACTGTACGTAGTCCTCACAGGGGTGTGTTTGAACCGATTCTAACTGACTTATGAGAGCCAACTATTAAATTTTCAGTATGAGCATTTACACATTGGAAATGACTACAACTCAGGGCTTGATCTATTGATTTGTTGGTCATCTAGACTTAAAAAATACGAGTAATACGCATAAAGTTTAAAGTGCGTTATACCTACATTCATGCCCTCACCCCTGAGAGCTTGGTTTTTAAATAATTACCAGCATATTCTTGGTTCTCACCTTTCAACCAAGAGGAATAATCTATTTTTTCCTTTTGCTTTCTCATTAATTCAGGATTGATCAATGTAATTAATATGAGTTGTTAAAAATGTGGAAACACATTTCAGTATCTTCATTTACATTATTGAAGCAATTATGTATAGAAATGTATATACACTCTTTACATTCAGCATCAGTTCATAAAAGTTTTTCTTTCTTTCTCTGCATTCCACTTATTCCTTTTTTCTTATGGCAAAATAATATTCTGTTACATTCATAAGATCATAGATCTGGAACTGGAAGGGGCCTCAGTAGACCATCTAGTCCAACAAATGAGGAAACTGAGGCCTGGAGAGGTTAATGGATTGACTTGTCAAGGGTAGTAAGTATTGGAGGCAGAATTTTTCATTTCTGTGAAATCTTTATGAGACGAATTTACACACATATGAGGAGCATCATTGACAAGAAGGTAACAAGCAGGCTTTCATGAATGATGTTTTATAGCTAACAACATCTTTATAATCATACAATTAATGGATAGTTGTGAAGAACACATAATCCTAGTGCAGAGTATTTGCTGACTTGAGAAAAGGATTTGCTTTGGAAAAGCAAACTGCCTCAATAATGAGACACACCAGTCCATCCTTCACAGAGCTGCCAAACTTATAGCCTAACCCCCATTACTCCCCTGCTTGAGGAAGCTTCATTAGTAACCTGTTATTTTTGGGATAAAAGATGAATTCTTGTTTGTCATTTTAAAGCCTTTCATAAGTTGTCTTGAGTCTCTTTCAGACTGATTGAACTTTACTCCTGTCCATACACTTTGGATAATTCTGTAAAAGGTGAATTAGTGTCAGAACATCAAAAGAGTGCTAGATTTGGATTTAAATTCTCTCTGTATATAACCTAGACAAATGAAACCTGTCAAAAATCCCTGAATCTAATTTTATTTTGTCTCTTAATTTTTATTGATTAATATTTTTTTTTCCTACAGAAGACACTTTCCAACAATAACCCAAATAAACCCCTTTACAAAGTATATTCCTCACCGTCTTCACCAAACAGCTCAGTGATTAATAACAAAATTACCTAAATATTTTTTGGAGGCAGCCAGGGGACACAGAGGGTAGAGAGCTGGGTCTGGAGTCAGGGTTGACTTGAGTTCGAATGTGACATTAGACACTTACTGGCTGTATGACCCTAGGAAAGTCCACTAACTTCATTTGCCTCAGTTTCCTCAACTGTAAAATGAAGATAATAACAACACCTACCTCCCAAGGTTGTTGTGAGGATCAAATAAGATAATATTTGTAAAGGGCTTAGCATAGTGCCTGGCACACATTTAGATACATGTTTACAAGTGTTAGTTATCATCATTCTTCTTCTTAATGTCCAGGTCTGACCCTTCTCAGTGACCCTCAGTGGCTCCCAAATGCCAATAAAAAAAAGTACGAATTCCTTAGCCTGACTGCAACCTCCCTTTTTAAAAAAATTAATTAATTTATTTTCTTGTTTACGTCATTCATTTCCACAAGATTTTGAGTTACAAATTTTCTCCCCATCTTTCCCCTACCCAATACCTCAAAACAGCCATCCCACTGTATAACCCCTCCTCCAATCTTCTCTATGTCCTCCCCCTCACCCCTCTGACTTTCTGGTAGGGCAGGATGGATCTCCCTACCACAGTGCCTGTGTAACTATATCCCAGTTGGATGTAGTTAATAATAATAATTATTATTATATATATATATGTATATATATATATATACATATATATTTTTAACACTTGATTATAGAACTTTAAATTCTAGATTCTTTCCCTTCTACCTCATCACCCACCCTCATTGGAAGGACAAGCAATTAAATACAGGCTGTACATGTGTAATTACACAGAACCTCTCCACAGTGGCATATTGTCAGAGATTGATTATATGTCCCTCCTTCCTATCCCGCCCCCCCTTGTTCTATTCTCTACCCTGTCCCTGTCCCTGTCCCTTTATAGAAGTGTGTACTTCTATCAACCCTCCCCCTCACCCTGCCCTCCCCTCCATCATCCCACCTCTCATCCCCATCCACTCTACTCTCCTATGTGGCAAGATACCCAGTTTAGAGTTTATGTCATTCCTTCTCTAAGCCAAGTTCAATGAGAG
>JAQQSU010006941.1:0-13369 GCA_028627135.1 Pseudochirops cupreus | reverse complement strand
ATATATATATACTCCAGGGATTTCTTTTAAGTAGTTTTCCAGATGGCTCTAAAATCTGTTTATTTTTCTTGTACCCTTGTTATTTGACAGCAATAATTACATCATTGTAAAAGGGAAGAGAAAAACGAAAAAGTTTCTCTTTAGCATGGTAATCAATTTTGGAAGAGCAGAGTCATAAAGGAAAATGTTCCTTTTTCTCTAATGAAATAGAATGCCATATTGTCCTGGGGGTAGTTTGGTGCTTCAGACTTTTAAGAGCTCCCAAGACATGATTTTTATCTACTTTTTATCTAGTCTTTTTGAAAATAAGAGATTTTTAAGTCCTTGAAACTTCTGATTGGGGAAAATAAAAGAAATGATCAACCATTACTTTACTGAAATATTTGTACCAAATATATACTGTGTTCAATCTAAGTAAGTTTAAAAAAAAACCAAGTTTAAGACTAATCCATAGTTGAATATTGCACATTCCTGGTACCTAAGCCAGTTTGAGGGAATAGTGTTTTATAAAGCCCATGTTCAATGTTTTGAGAGCCAACTATCTTGCTGTGAACAGTGGGAAAGTTCAAACCACAGCAATGAGTCAAAAGGAACAGGAAGATAGAGATCAAAGTCTGTAAAGAGTAAATATTATTTTAAAAAACTTAGCATTAAGGTCAATTGAATGGTCAATTAACATGTTAAAATAGTTGCCCTCTGACTTTCTAAAAGGGAATTATGTATTTTATTGTAATCTGAACTAAAATTCAGGTCCATCAGGAGATATGTTCCCTTTTCCTTCAGTTTATGTTGAAGTTTAAAAAAGTGAGTCTTTCATAATAACCTGCAAAGACTTATATGAACTGATGCTGAATAAGGGGAGCAGAACCAGAAGAACATTGTACACAATTACAGACACACTGAGTCTGTGATGACTGACTTTGATAAGACTTGGCTCTTCTCAATGTAAGATTCTAAGACAACTCCAAAAGACTCATGATGGAAAAGGGCTATCCATAACCAGAGAGCCTGAATGCAGATTGAATAAGACTATTCGCTCACTCTCTTTGTTTTGTTTCTTTTCTCTCATGGTTCATTCCACTGGTTATAATTCCTCTTAACAACCTACTGTGAAGATATGTTTAATGTGAAGGTATATGTAGAACCTATATCAGATTATATGCTGTCTTGGGGGGAAGCAGAGGAAGGGGGAGAAAATTTGGAACTCAAAAACTTGTGGAACTGAATGTTGTAAACTAAAAATAAATTTAAAAGGGAAAAGAGCCTTAAAATATAGATAAAAATAAGTATTTACTTAAATATTTCACATTTTAAAAAACATACCCAATATGTAAACTCATTTAGAACTAAATGTTCTTGAGAAAGCCCTTTTTATTGACATTTTGGGGAGGAAGAGGTAGAAGGAAAAGATACACTACGCATAACTTACTATACTGACTTCCTAGAGTACAGATTAAGAATTAACCCTAAGAGCACTTAAGGTTGATACTCCCTGTGGGGACACAAGTTAATCTGGTACATAAACTAATTTAAATTTGAGGTTCCAATCTATACTTACCACAGAGGACGAAGTCCACACCCCATTGCTGCTCTCAGCAAAAGCTGACAAGACATCAAGGCTTCCCTTAGCTCTCCTAGTTTCTGCCGCTGAAAGCAGAGCTGACAGGTGGCAGAAATTCCCCAGCGCCTGTCTATTACCACTTGGAGCTGGGGCATTTCTGCTGCCCATCACCTGCTACTTTACTGAACAGCAGTCAACAGGCAGGAATGGGGGCTGAGGAGATCTCTGCTGGTCAGCAGTAGCTGGTGTGAGCAAGAGATGGGGGATTTCTGGCACCTGTCAGCTGCCAGTGTACCCACTCTGTAAGTTAATTCCTATTTTGAAGATTTTCTTAATCTTAAAAGGTCAACTTACATGCTCTATGGTACTTGGCAGCATCTAAATATGCTGTTGTGGCGAATAAGGTGAGGTTTCCCAAAGGAGGGTAACGTATCTCATATAAGCACATTTTAGGAAAGGTCCATGTCCTACCAATTTTTTGGTGGGGGGGGGGGGAAGGAGGGGAAGTCCCTTTATAAATAAGTTCCAGCAGTTCACAGAATGCATTCACAAGTTTATGCATTCTGGTTCTGTTTACATTTATGGTCTCACAGCTATTTTCTTCCTTGATTGTCAGGTGAGCCTGGGCAGATAATTCAAGTGTGATTTGACTGAGTATATTACTGCCAAGATGAATCTTCCTAAATATCATTACTTTCATGAAGTCACTCCCTATTCAAAAACTATTCTTATTGTCTCTAAGATATTGTACTTAAACACCCTTAATTTTAATACTGAAATGATGCTGAGTGAAAAAATGGCCAGAAAAGAAAGTGCATATATAAATATATAAAACTTCCACCCTTATAAATAAAAGCAAGTAAATCTCTGGTGGAAGATGCAACAAATGTCACTTGAGAGCATGCTGTAACAATCATAATGTCAAGGAGAATTTTTCAGGGTGGGGAGAATGTCTTCTTTGAGAAATGTTTTTTTAAAAAAAGGAAAGGGAAAAAGGAGGATGTTTTATTGATAACAAGCAAAACAACTTACACGACACAGCATTCTTTAAGTCTCTTTGAAAAGCAGTCCTATGTATACACTGAATTTACACAAAAACTTTAAAACCATCAAACCATAATGAAACCAAATGGAAGTATTGGGTAAAAAAATTTAGATTTTATCAAACATTTCACGTTGTATTAACATATTTTTTAATTAAGAAAATAAACAGTGTAGACTTAAATATTGCTCTGCAGTATCTACATACAAACACAGAACTAATTAGACTATAAAATAAAATCCATTAGATAATAAGTGCCTAAAAGAATGAAACATATTATTACCAGAAATGATAAATTTACATTTCAATAACTGACACCCAAGATATTCTTTTAAACGAAGACCGTTTGGCACATTTCTTAATTACACAGGCTCTTTCTTTCCCCTTCTCCCTGGGGAAGAACTATAAGAAGTTCTGGCAGATAAACCAGGGTCCTTGAGTCTTTGAGGAAATATTAAATTTAAAGTTAACCAAAGAAAATAATTTTTTAAAAATCCAGCATCACATTAGGAATTATTTACTCCCATAAAGCAAAATAAAACAAAACAAAGCTATCATTTGCTCAATTTATTTAAACAAATCAACTTAGAAATGTCACTGAATTAAACAAAACTCTGAACATGTAAACATACTGCCATGTTCCTGAAACAGATGTTAACACCTGTATAAAAGGTAGCAATCACTATTAGGAAAGCAGTTCACTGATAAAGGCCAATCTTCAGCAAAACTAAAGTAATTTTGTTTCTCTATCCTTTCTAGCATTCGTAAGTCAATACTACCAAACTGCAGTCAAGTAAAAAAAGACAAATATTGGATGGTTGGATCAGTACCATTGGTTACAGCTGTTACAAACAATTTCTCTGAGCACATTAAAAACAATGAAAGCCAATCGCATCAAATAATTCATGGCTTTTTTTTTCTTGATCACAATTCACTAAGGGATGTTAATTATGGTCCTTGTCAAACACATTTGGTAAAGGCTATTTACAGTGTACATGGCTGAGCATGCACTATTTATAGATACAAAGATACCTGCCAGTTCATTACAATATAATTACACAGTGCCTGAAAATGGAACATTTCACACATCATATTAATCAATACAGTTTCAAGTGGGAAATGTTCCTTATTTAACTACAACTGCAATACTTACATGAAAATTCTTATAAAAACACTAATCCCCCCCTCAAGAAATTTAGATGCATATTCTACACACTACAGGTTAAGGCAGTAAAAAAATGTATTCCTGATAACTGGAGTTCTTGACAATGTCAATTAAAGCTGTCTGATTTTAGTCTTCCATTCTCCATCAAAACTTTGATGTCTTGTTTAACTAGTGTGTGAATGATTTCAATTTTAAAGTCAAAAGACATGTTAGCAACAAAGAGAACAGAGCTGAAGCTGGTAAAAGTAATTGCTTGGGAAAGTAAAAAGGTGAATTAGAGCTTGACTAAAAGAGTTCACATCATTAAAAATGAGCAATTAAACACAAGCATGAACTTTTAAAAGGAAACAACAGAAACAAGACCATATACACATAGTTGAGTTTTTGTAATATAATTAAAAATATACTGCACTTTGAAGAATTCAAGTAATTTAAGACTATCAAAAATAACTTCATGAACCATACTCAAGTGTCAATTGCATTTCTGATCTTTTAATTGAATGCATTTTTCTTTTAACTGTCAACTAAACCATAAAGGTTCAGCTAAAAAAATGACAAATGATTCTGTATTTGCACTTGTGACTCCTTTAATACACAATACTACCCCAAAAATATGTAAAATGTGGAAGATTATGCAATTAATCAAAGCACTTTGATTTACATGTGAAGCAAATTCAAATGGCAGACAATCTGTGAATCAAGGATGCAAGAAATACCCACTATTTTATAGCCAACCCTTTCTCTACACATTCCTCTAGTCCTCAGCTGCAGAAGAGACAGAACACAATCTGTTGTAAACAGGGCACTGTTGTAAAATCAGGAGATCTATATTCTCAAATTAAGATAGTTCATAAAATTGAAAAAGAGACTCCTAAGTGTCTTCCAGCAACGTAGCATGTTCTGCTGAGCTCTTAATTCCGCAAATTAACTTTCCTTTGATTCCATTTTAATGATGGTTGCATTCACAGCAGTTTTGTCTTTAAAAATCAGTTGAAATTTATATAAAATTCTGTACATGTTCACAAATTATTGCATAAACAGCATAATCTTCAAGACAGTGTCTGTACAACACATGTCCAATTCAGGATAAAACATTCACGTTTCTCGTCTAGCTTTTTTCTTCTTTTTTACTTGTTTGGGAGATTCCCAGCTAGCTTCAGACTTGGCTAGAAGAGTGGCAAAACATAAAGGAAAAAACTTAGATAAAGTACCTCTCCATGCTTCATAAGAGTTAACAACAGTACAAAATGAAATAAAATCCTCTTTTGTGATAATTTTACTAAATCTATGTTTAATTTTTTAGGTGTTATGTTTTCAATATTTTATTTTCCCTACTATATGTTTTGCTATTAAAAAGATTTTTCTAATTGTCCTTTTAAAAGAAAAAGTATGGTAATTGTGCCCAATACAAATAAGAGATGCAAAACATTTGAGGGAATTCATTATTTGCTGGACTAAGAAAACCTGTACTTCTGCTGTTTGTAACATATTGTGCATATAAAAATCAAGAGTAACTGAAGTGTTCATCTCTATGAAGGTTACTTTAATAGTCTTACTCTGACCTCTGTCCTAACCAAGAACTGATCCAAATTATCAATCTTTTATGACTACTGGTCATTTACTCAAGAAAATTCTTTTAATACTGGGTTCCTTGGAGTTTTAGGATCATAGAATAATTTTAGAGCTGGAGGGACATTAAAATGAGATGCAATTTACTGAGCCAAATAGTACAAGGGTTCCCAGTAAGAATCCCATAAACTTGGCCGACAAATCAAGGACAACAAGGGAAGCTAGTGTAATTGATGTGTTCTGAATCTGATTGACAATGTAACCCTTCCTACAATAAACACTTGAAAATGTTGGTCCTGGCAGCACAAAGGAGCTGTATAATTTGAACCCCTGACCCCTCTAACTGCCTGTCCCCATTCTCCAATCCTCCCTCTCTGCCCCCCGCCCCTCCCCCCCCCTTGCCCTTTTACACGGGTTTACTCACTCTGGGAAGGAGGCACACTATTCTGTTTAAGATTAGGCTTGGAAACAGCTGTCTCTTGTTGCGTCTGGGGCACTTGGGAAGGGATCTTGTCAGATTCATTTTGTGATAAAATTACAGATGGCTCGGTAGAAACAGCAAGTGGAAGAGTCTTAACAGGCTATTTTGAAATACAAAGTTTTAAAAAAGATTTGTGTAATATAACATTAAACACCCAATTTTGTTCAGAGGATTTTTCTTATGCATAACTGGCAACGGATCTTAACAAAGATGCAGTGATTAATTTATCAACAGAAGCAGAAAGCAAACTTATTCTTGCCGTTTAAGTGACATAAATAAAAATTAGTTCTTATTTAAATATTGAACTGGCTGAAATTTAAATTTAAAGAATGTCTTTATAACATATGAGTATGACAGGTTTAACAAAGAACAAATTTTTCTTCATTCTCATTATTTTTAAATTTTGGTTAATTTACATTGGAGTTCTTTGTCCCCTCCCATTGGCATATTGTTGTGTAGGAACAAGCTGGCAACTATAAAATGCAGCTCCATTAACATATCTAATTTTGACATCAGTTATTTCCAGATTTACAACCTCCTCCATTATCAAAGAAAAATAGTTAATCAAAACTGACTGTGTTGTGTCACAAAGTCCCCTCAGAACTGCACACTGTATTTACACCTCCCACCTCTAGAGTGAAGGAAGGAGTGTTTCAATGTCTTGTTCTCCAGGAACAAGACTGGTTACTGTAGTTAAGAGTTCAACATCGTTTGAGTGGAGTTTTTGTGGTTTATGTTACTGTGTGTGATGTCTCCTGGTTCTGTTGACTTCATTCTGCATATGCACATAGAAGTCTTCCTACTTCCATCATTCCTTAAGGTGGAATAATATTTGATTCCCCATCAATTAAGCTGCTATGAGGACATTCTGTCTTTGACTCCTTCCACCCCCTTTTCCAGTTGAGAGGGAGGAGGAGACATCTTTCTGACCAGTGACCATCAGGTCACTGTCAGGTACTGTTATTCTTTGCTCTATGCTAAGCCCTCCTAAGAAGCAGTGATGAACATGGAGTAACTCTCTCAAGGAGCACCACAAGTTCTTCTAGTTTTATCGACAAAAACCACACACAAAAGGAGACACGGTTGTGGTTCTAGATCTTTAGCAAGTTTACAAAAACAAGCAAAACTTGACTAGAGAAAATCCTGCCTCCAGCCTGCGTATACAGCCTGGTCATGTGCTCAGCAGGCAGAGCAAAGACACTATGAGCTCTACTGTCCCCTTCACACCTGGGGGTCTGGTAAGCAAGGAACCTGGTTTGGTTAGCTGTTCCATGGAGATGTCACCTAGGGGTCAAGAGAGAGGAGGAGCAGTATTTGTAACCTTTCCTTGCTATTATCTGACATGATTCTAAAAGAAAGAAGTCAAAAGACATAAATATAGGTAAAGAAGAGAAAAAAAACTATTACTATTTGTTTATAACATGGAGTTTGCTGGAAAAAAAAAGAAATCAACAAAGAAACTAATTAAGGCAATTAGTAGTTTTAGTCAAGTAGCAGGATAGAAAATAAGCCCATGAAATCTATAGCCTTTCTATACATGCACAAGGAAGGGGAAAAAAAAAGGAAATCCATGCAAAATAACTCTAAAATGCACAAAATATTTGGGAGTCAATCTTCTTGAGACTTGTATAAAAAACAAGGTAAAACACTCTATTAAAGATATAAGGAATTTAAATAACTGAAGTGAGATGAAGTGATCAAAGATGGGCTATACCAATATGCATAAAAATAAAAACATTGGTGTATTTCAGTTGATGAATGGTAAATAACCTTATTTAATGATATTGCTAAACCTACAAATGTTGGGATTACTTCCTTCTAATTCAAAACATATATGTAGAATTCAGACCCCTCCTCCCCCAATCTACTCTTTTTTATTAGTTTTAAATCAGTCTTTAGACATCTTTGCTCTTAGAGAAGCACTGTCCCTCTAAGGTAATCCCTCCTTCAGTTATGCAAGAAGAATGACAGTCATCATTTTTTTTAAAAAGCTCTGTCCAATATAATTTAAAAACTCAATCCTTAAACAAATATTGGGCCATGATAGAAATCTGAAGTCTTATACAGACCCACTGGATATATGTACAGGACCATATGGCCCAAGTACTATTGTCTCAGCATGACTAGCTCATTCTTTTCCTCTAATAAAATGTCCCTCTCTTGTTCTTGCCTTCTCACAAAACCACTAGCTACATTATCAGTACCTTTCACAAAATAAAGCCCAATTTAAAATATAATTATCATATTGCCTAAAAGAGAATTGCCAGCCAGATAAAACTTGACATAATTTTTGAACACTGGTCATGCTAACCAAACGTCTGCATCCTTACAGAGGTTTGTTTCCCTCCAAACCACCACGGCTCATCTCTCACTTCAACTGTTGAGTCTGCAAGGCTTTGATTCACCAATAACAGAAAATTACCTGGCTACTTTTGATGAGTACTTCAGGTGGATCACTAGTGCTCATGGTCTTCAAAGAAGGATCTTTTTTCTGTTTTGGATGGATTTTAGAGGTGTCCATTGGAAAATTTTCTCTAAACTCTTTCTCTAATTCTTCTGTATCCTGTTGAAGAAAAATGTCCAAATGTCTTAAATAGAATGTTGACAATATTAATGAAACTAAAAAGACTAATAATGATAACACTGATATTAATAATAAATGATTTTGGATTTCTATATAGGACTTTAAGGTTGACAAAGTGTTTTGCACATTCTACCCTCATAACTGCCCTGGGACATAGGTACTTTACATAAGTACACAGGCACACAGGACGTAAGTACCTTCCTTTACAGATAAGGAAACGGAGGCAGAGGTAAATGACCTGCCTAGGGTCACATACCTACTAAGTGTTTGAGGGTAAATTTTGAACTCAGGTCTACCTAAGCCCAGGCCAAATGTACTAACGACTGGAGCCACCTGGTTGCCTAGGTCTATAGTTCACAGTTTAACAGATAATTGCTGCTTTAGGGCAGAGTAAATCTATAAGCTTATATATAGACATTTTTTCCCTTACTCTATTATTGTGTTTTGGCTAGAGGTTTGACCTAAAAATAGTGCTTTCCAAAACAATTAGATGGAAATGAAACTGAAATATCAAGTGTCATATTTGATATTTCATTCAGTACAAGTCCCTATCTTTTGCTTTACTATTACTGACAAAATTGTATTTTACAACTACTTTGAAGTCACATAAAATTTCCATTGTAATCAAGCCACACTAAATTGCTCCAGTTTACAGACAGTGCCTGAAATAGATGATAGGTGAGAGGAAGGGAAGAGGTGCATGAAAGAAAATCAGACCTGTTATTTACTAATACTGGTAATATGATGGGGGAGCTTCCTTAACCAATATAAATAGGCAACACAGTTTTAGAATGCCCTGTGGAACTGAGAAGGCAAGTACCTTACAGACCAGCATCATGAAAACCCAGGTGTTTGTGACTCCAAGGCTAGTTCCTTATCCACTATCCCACGCTGCTTCTCCAGTGCATGCATACATTTATTTAATTACTTGTCTGCCTATTCAATTATCTGCTTGTTTAATAAAAGCAAATACAATGTACTTGCAAACAATAACAGATGTCAGCTCGGATATTCTGACAATAAAGTGCAGAGTTACAAATGTGTATGTGTAGATACGGACAAAAAACCGCCAAGAAAACAAAACCCAAAAAGGGCAATACATTATGCCATTGTGTTTCTTTGTACATAGTTAACACATAGTTAACTAACTACATAATGCTGTTCTGAGCTATTTTTACTAGTAAAAGAAATATTTAACATATTTCAAAATACCATACTAACCATGTTTTGGGGAGTTAACTTTTTTTTTTTAAATAGAGGAAATAACTGTTAGGGTCAGTGGTAGCTATAAAGCAAAAAAACAAAATCAAAAACAAAAAACCCTAAAGGACAAAGGGATATGATACACAGTATTATTTTTACTTTGTGAATTCATGTTATCTAAAACAGACACCTAGCTGGATCAGAAAGCAATGCCCAATGACTGGGGCAACTGAATACTTTGTAAGGTCTGAGAACATGACATGGCAACTTAAGGCCTTTGCTTTTTCTACCCTTAGCTCAGCTCATCGATTTTATAACCTTTACCAGACCAGATGTCAACAAATAGGAACAACTTCATTAAAACAAATAAAGCAAGTGCCCAAAGATTATCAACACTTTCCAACACTTCTGCAATGTTATCACTTCTCAGTGACTTGCCCAAAGTCATCCAGGTCTCCCTTAATTGACAGCCAATTCTCCATGGCTTCTGCCCCACTGTGTTACTTGCCTCTCTATTACAGTCACCTTTCAGCTATCACTTAATATTAGAAGGAGTCAGAGACTAAATAGGAAATATGGGCACCCTGGTTACCTGTGCAGGAGAGTTAGTCTCTTCACCTTGCTTCTTCTTTTTCTTTTTCTTCTTTTTAGATTTACCAGATGCAGAACTCTGAAGAGGCACATCTTCCTTTTCTTTATCATCATCTGAAAACTAATGTTGAAAATATAAAAAAATTAAAGAGAACCAATGAGATTAACCCATAATATTTAAATATCAAAACATCAACCAGGGATAACATCATCCTTCACATTAAGCACCTCTTCACAGTAATCTTTTTTAAGAACTAGTAAATGGGACTTCTGGGTAATATTAGCACCAAGAAGACTATAGACATCTTCTGTGATCCCCACAACCTCTCAAACTTCTCCAAAAGAGAAATTATGAGCCACAGATAAAGATACTTCAGCTACCTCTATGGTGTAGGGGACCTAGAATTCAAAAGAAGGTTAAAAACACCGCCTCCCCCTGCCCCCCCAACAAACTATGAACTGATGGCACACTGATCCTGAGCTCACTCAGCACCCCTCCCTTCACCTCCTACACTATTGACAAGAAGGCTGTATTAGCAGGCCCAAGGAAGGGGTAGGGACTTGCCACAAAACCCAATCCCAAATCCCTGTCCCCCTTCTATCTTTCCAGTGCTGTGGAAACTTCAGTTCCAGGTTAAAGAAGTTTGCTCACGGAGTGAGAGATAGCCTGGAAGGCAGCAGACCTTTAGGAGCAAAGGCCTGCTGAAAGCCACAGCCCCAGAGTATTACTGTTCTGCCTTATGGAAAACCTTGAAACATCAGCGGAGCAATCCTGACAATGCTGGGGCAGATAAATCTCCTAGCACCAGGGAGGCAGCTCTCTGAACTGCTCCAAGAGAGCCCAGGACAGAATATCTTGGCTGTTTATTGGATAGGGAGAATGGGAAATGAGAGAGAAGGACAATCTACCAGGCCTGAGCGGAAGGACCGAGCACCAGATTGGGGACAGTTCTGACCACTCAAAAAATACTACTGAGGCTGCTGACCTAAGAATTTCTGAAGTTAATTAGGAGGCTGAAATACTTCGAAATCCAGTCCCCAAGGAAACCACCAAGTGGTCAAGAGTCAGAAAGTGAACAAGAGAAAATCAAGGGGGAAAAAAGCCTGAAATTAGTAAAGATCTTAGGAAGAAGAAAACTCAAAATCCTTGAATATAAGCAGATGAATCAACAACAAAAAAATTAACAACAGAAGGAAATATGGTCTCCAGATCTAGAAATGAATACTGCCAAAAAAGGGAAAATGATCCAACATTTGATGAGACAGAGAACCCTGTGAAGTATGGAGAGCATGGAACCACAACACATTGTTCCAGAGTGGAATAAAATGAAAATTATGAACATAATTTATTGCCAGTGGAGCAAAAATGATTAACAGAATAGAAAAATCTGAATCTGCGATGTCAAGCTTCACCAAATAAACAAAATAAAACAACAACAGGTTGGGAATGTAAACATGCAGGACAACTTAGAAGAAGAGAAGCAAAAACCAATAACATTAAGAATAAATATGCTCATTATGCAAACAAAACACACTGATTTTGAAGACAGGATACATAGAGAAACCTAAGGATGATGGATGTCTCAGAAAAATGTGACAGAATAAAAAAACCTCAACACAATAAAAGAATTGCCCAGAACTTCTGGTCATAGAAAAAGAAATACCAATTGGGAGAATTCACAGATCAATTTCAGAAAAGAGCAAACAAACATACAAAAAACAGCAGCACGACTACAAACTACGAGACCCACAGTGGTTAAGTTTAACAACTGATTTTAGAAATAAGTTTTGTAAGTTACCAGGAAAAACACCTTCAAATGCAAAGGAAAGCAAATTCAAATGATGCAAGACTGTTCTGCGCCCACCAGAAAACACAGGAGTGCGCGGAGTAACGTATTCTGAAAAGCAATGGAACTCAGGATGCAGCTGAGGTTGACATATTGTGCAAATCTAAGCTTAACCATGAATGAAAAAAATATATACATATAGTGATAAGAGTCATCTGAGACATTTTTAAAAAGAAAATTAATGAAGATATTATTTGTTTCTTAAATACCCCAGACAACAGAAATGCAGGGGGAATGAATAAACGCAGCAGGCAAAGACAGAGACTGCAGAGAGATCAGTAAGAAACCTCTTTGTAAACGTATACAACTAAAGGGGAGTCAAGGCATGAGTTCCTATGGAGGTGACAGGGAAGCAGGCCTGGGGCATGATGACGGAGGGAACCTGGCAATATCTTTCCAAGATATGGATCAGTGTTTGCATTTTTGTTTTTGGAGGAACATGAGAGTGTATGTGAAAGGGGGCAGGAGTAGGGGAATGGAGGGCTATGTGTGATGTGCTGGAGTCCAATCTAAGGCTAGATTTTGTTCTGTTAGAAAGAGAACAGCCTATAGGAAAATGAGGAGGAGGTGGTAAGGACTGAAAAGGGGAGGAAAAGGAGGTCGTTGCTTTGGCAGTGGCTTCTACTGATGAATATACCAATGGATGGGGGGCGGAGCTAAGATGGCGGCATAGCAGCAGCAGCATATCGCAGCTCTCACATAGCCACCCCAAAATACCCATAAAACAGGACTCTAAACCAATCCTAGAACTCCAAAACGCACACAAAGATACTTCCCACTAAAGTCAACTCGGCTACAAGGAACCATATCAGCACTGCGAACCGAAACCAGCCTGGCCTGAAGCCGCGGCTGTGCCCGGGGGCAGCTGGACGGGAGGAGCAGAGGAGCCTCTCAGGTGATCGGATTAGCAGCAGCTGTGAGTGGGGATTCTGAAAGGGGGAGATAAGCAGTCCAGCCAGAAGGCCTCCAGAGCAGAAAAGCGAAAGGCAGAGGTTTTGCACCCGCCTCCACGTTGTAGCTTCCCGCCCGCGGCCTGCAGACAGCAGGGGGACTTAGCGACTGTTTTCAGGCCAGTGCTCTCCCGTTGAGCGGCCTGGATCCGGATCGCCGACTTGGGCCTCAGTCTTGGAGTCTTTATTATCCAGTCTGCCGGAAGTATTTAGGAAGACTCCCAGCATCTTCCTGAGAGCTACGGCAGCCGGGAGGACCCCAGCGATTTGGGACAGAGCTTTCCCTTCTGGAAGCAGAGCCCCACAGAGATTTTAAAAAAAAATCACGGTCTGAAGAACCATGAGTAAGAATAAGCATAAGAAGCAAAGTAAGAAT
>JAQQSU010006940.1:0-13369 GCA_028627135.1 Pseudochirops cupreus | reverse complement strand
AAAAAAAAAAAAAAAAAGAAAACAGTATACTTTGTGTTGACCTTAATAGGCCTAACCTCATCACATGGATCCCAAGGTTGGAGGAGTTTGCCTAAAGAGTGGAACAGGAAGGGTGGAATGGCAAGGAGTACAGCAAGGCTTGAACAAAGCTGGGACCAAGCAGAACTGGGAGGGAGAATGCTTGTAATTTTGGTGTTCTGTGGATTTGCATTATTTTCTCTGAGCTTAGAGAGAGAATGTTTGTGATGTCGGCTCTCTGTCTGTCTCTTCTGTCTGTGTTGATATTATTTAGTCAGAATGAAGCATTCTGTCTGTTGAAAGAGGACTTTACTGTTGTTCCAGAAATCCTGAAAGAGGACTTTACTGCTGTTACAGAAGTCCTGGGACTTTACTGTTGATTTATGTTTGATTTCTCAGTTAGAAGCCTTGTCTGTAGATTTGTGTTACTTTGTCAGGCAGAAAGTGAATTGAGATGATAGTGCCAGTAATGTGTGTAAATATTGTTGTAACTCTGTTAAGATTAACGTGTTCAAATATTATTGCAGCTCTGTTAAGCTTTGTTTTCCTAGAAACAGAAGTTGAGAAGAGTTTGGAATGGAATTGTCCCTGTAAGCTGAGATATAGAGCCAGAGTAGAGAGCTGACTATGTGGGAATCCAGGTAAGAGTCTGGTGAATCCAGACAAGAGTTGAGAGGGTCAGCCCATGGAAGAGGAGCCAGCCTCTAGTCAAGATGAAAGGAGACTTTACTTGTGCATTTTGTATTGACTGATGAGATTATGATTTACTGTGACCGGGGGATGGATGGTGTTTGTACTTTCTACTACCATTTAAGGATGATTGGCTTAAGGATGATTACCCCCTTAAGGATGATTGACTTAAAAATGATTGGAAACCAGTCTGGAGTCAAGATGGAAGAAGACTTGACTTGAATACTGTGTATTGATTGAGGAGATTGTGATTTACTGAATGATATATTTTGTTTAAGACTATGTGGCTACCTCTAAGGTATTATGTTATATTATTGTGAATGTTGTGCTTTACTTTATTGGTGAATAAAACGAGTTCACAATACTATGCAATTAGATTAGATCCTTGAAGTTATTCACAGCAACAGTCCTCAGGAGAACTTCTCAGGATTGGCTTTACAACCTGGCATACAATAAGTGTTTAATATATGCTGGTTGATGAGTACATTAGGGAGTTAATACAAAATGCCTGAGAACTTTAAAATGCTGTATAAATGTCAGCCACCAATACCAGCAGCACTCAAGTTCCTTGAGGGTAGGTGCTGTTTCATTTCCAGTTTTCTCTTCACCTAGTACAGTATCTAGTACCTAGTAGGTCCTTAATAAATGCTTAGTAATCTTAGTGATTGATTGATGAAACACTGCTATCATTATCTCCTTGAGGGCTGTGACTATCTTTTACCATATTTTGCATCCCGTATATAATACAGAGACTGGCACATAGTAGGCACTTTATAAATATTTACTGATTGATGATTAATTTGATGAGATTGTATTTTCAAAGCAAGGATGATGACTTTTTTTCCTCATTCTTTTGAGTGTTACATATGTATTTTGAATTTCTGAGTAATTCACTGAACTACATAATTAGTTCCTTCAAAATATTATAGACACTAACTTGTTTTGTCTAAAATTATATAAATACGTGAAGGATCCAAGATTGTGTGATTGTTTGGAACTCTTAGTGATATCCCTCCATCATTGCAATTTATAACCCAGCCAATGAGTTAATAAATAACTACCAGGGACTTCCTTGAGGCCCTTATGAATAAGTGACATCTTGGGTCAAACAGTTCATTTATGACAGAGGTGGGATTTTAACCCAGATTTAACTGACTATAAGCCCAATGTTCTATCCACTACACCACACTGCCACCACTTGACAAAAGCTCCCCAACGAAAACCAGGGATTCTAAAAATACCTCACGTTAGCAAACTTTCTTCCCTGGCCCTGAAAACAACAGCTTGTGTGAGCAGGAAAACATCACAAACATTTTACCAACATGTTGCTGTTGGAATTTCTGTTCCCCTCATGACTTGCCTAACTCACGTTTGGCAGCATGGCACAGCCCATATGCGCTTCAGGAGCAGATGCAGGAATCAGCTTCAAAGGGAAAGGTGCTCCTTTTTTCTCTGAATCACGGATCCCTGCAGAGCCAGGTGGTTTTCAGTCTGTGTGCCATGGTCCACCGATGTTTCCTACAAACTTAGTATTCTGCCAATATGTATGGCTTAGAACTAAACTGGAGTCTTAAGTTGGAGTAGAACTTTATATCTCTCATTCAGGGTGATAAAATAAAATGCTAGATGAAGCCATATTGATCACACAGATTTTACTAAAAACAAAAACACAAAATGAGGGCCAGAACTGTAAAGTAATGACTCCAAAGCTATTCCAGTGGTGAGGAGTAGAGCTGCATTTCAAACACAAATCCTGATTTCTCTAAACTCAATGAATCTTGTTTCTACTCCACCTAATTGCCTCCTAATTGATTTCCCACTGCAGCCCATCCTGCACCAAGCCCCCAAAGTAATGGCCCTAGTGTACATTTCGGACCATGTCATGCCCCAGCTCAAAAAGTTTCCATGGCTTCATATTGCCTCCAGGATAAAAGGCAGGCCCATCTACACAGCATTTAAGCTCTTCCACAATTTCCTGCAACAATCCACCTTTTCAGGTTTCTCAGAAATTACTCATCTTCACTGATTGGTCCAGTCATTCTGTCCTACTCACTGTCCCTAGTATAGAACTTTATGTCTCTCACCTCTAGGCTTTTTCCCAGTGTAGTCCACATAGTTTATCTCTTATTCCTTGAAATTTTCACTCCATTCACTCAGGATTGTAAATGAGACATTTCCTGACTTCCCTTGGTGGCTATTGACTTCCCCCAACAATCTCTCTGTATTTCTTCATTTACCTTTGCTTTGATGTACATGTAAATACTACAAGCATATTTGTATATAAATATATACACATATATGTGTATATATATGTGTGTGTATACATGCATATATACATACATATACACATGTATATTGTGTGGGGCATGTATATCGGTTTATACATGTATGTATGCATACACTTACATACATATATATCAGCTAGGTGGTGCAGTGGGTAAAGTGCTGGGCCTGGTTTCAGGAAGATCTCAGTGTAAATCTGGCCTTAGACACATGCTCACTGTGTGAGCCTAAGCAAACAACGTAACCTAGTCTACCTCAGTTTCCTCATATGTAAAATAAGAATAATAGTAGGACCCACCTCCCAGGATTGCTATGAGGATCAAATGAGATACTACATTAAAATGTTTAGTATAGCACCTAGAATGTAGTAGGTGCTTCATAAATACTTGCCCCTTTCTTCTAAGCTCTTAAATATTAGGAAAATGAATTACAATGTAATCACTTTCCTTTTTAATACTGTGATTATTTTATGTTTTTAAAATATTATTTTGAAATGAGGTCCTTTGGCTGTGCCAAATGACCCAAGGGATCCATCACACACACACACACACACACACACACACACACACACACATTAATATGCATACAAGGTTAAAAATCCCTGTCCTGACACTATGTCTTTGATGAAAGTGGTGGTGATGACAATGGTGATAAAAATGATGACAGTGGTGACCACTATTATGCTGATGAAGGACAAAATGATAATAGTGATAAAACTGAAGATTATAGTGATAGAATGATAGTGATAATGATGTTGAAGATGATACTAACTATTATGGAGGAGGAAGAGGAGGAGAAGGAGGAGGAAAAGAAGAAGAAGAGAGGAAGGGGGAAGGGGAGAGGAGGAGAAGGACAAAGTAGGAAGAGAAAGAACTTCCCCTCTCCCTCTATGTCTCCATTGCTTTGACCTTCATCATGACCTTCTCCTACCTGCCCCCTGTCCACCAGTGCTTTCCCTATTCCCTCCTTTTCAGCTTTCTTTTCTGTGTTGTCTTCCCCCATGAAACTGTAAGCTCATTGAGAGCAGGAACTCTCTTCTCTTTTTGTCTTTGTATCCCCAAAGCCTATTGGAGTGAATGGAACATAGTAGATGCTTAGTAAATTCACTGATTGACTGGCAAGATAAGCAAGAACAGGAGGAAGAGATGGAAGAAGTAGAAGAAGAGGAGATAAAATTTAATTAGCTCAAATCACATGTTACTTAATAATAATTTACTTTCTATGGCATTTTAAGGTACTCACAGTGCTTTTCTCACAACAATCCTAGGAGATTAGAGGCATGGGTATTATTATATTCATTTGGACAAAATTGCAAACTGAGTCTTTGGGGAGGAGAAGTAACCATACTAAGACTACAAACCTCGTAACTGTTAGGAAGGATTCACACCCCAATTACTTGTCCAAATCCAGAACTTTCCCACAATGCTACACTGTCTCATATGTAAATAATGGGTAACAGTTTAGGCAATAGCTTAACTTTATGAACTGAATAATCAGTTTAACCGAAGAAAAGCAAACACCAAAGAAAATCACTCTTATGCTTTCAGTCTTCACTTGCATACTTCCCAGCTCTTTAAAAATGGACTTGTTCCCAGGGAGGAGAGAGCTATTTGAGGAAAGTCTTCACACCACACAAGTAGTCATCTAGTATTTACAGAGATCTGCCACCTGTACATGTTTTTTAATCATGAAATGTCTATTGTTATTAAAATCATTACTCCCAAGATTTGGGGTTCCTGACCAGTGTTGGCAAATACCTTTACCATGGTGGGGTTGAGGGGAAAAAAAATCATCACTTGCTGGTCAACCGTCCATTGGTGAACTTCTCTGCACATAGGCTCATAGTATCATAAATTTAAAGGTGGATGGACCCTCAGGGGTTCTCCAGTCTACAGCCCTCTCATTTTTAGAGAAGGAAAATGAAACTTGAATATTTGCCTAAAGTCAAACATGGGATAAGGAGTGGAGAGATGATTTGAATCAGTCCTCTAACTCCCAATTCTTTGATTTTTCCACTGTTTCTTGGTCCTCAGATGACTGTCACATAATCTGTCCATGGGCTCATAATTCATAGGATCCTAGATTGCAGGGCTCTCAGAAGTCATCTTATCCAACCTTAACTTCTGCCTCACAATCCCAGGTATACAGGTGAGTGAACTTGTCATTTGACATCTGACATCGAGGTAGTCCAATACAGTGATGGACTCAATGCAAATATTGTTTCTGATATTTAGTTAGCAAGGTGATCCTGGGCAAGTCATTTCATTTCTGTCTGCCTCAGTTTCCTCATCTATAAAATGCTAATACGAAGAGCATCTACTTCAAGGGTTGTCCTGTGGATCAGATATGATAACATATGTTGACCTCTTTTCAAACTTTTACGCATTCTAGAAAAACTAGCTGTGATTCTTAACCCTTCCTGGCTGGATAAGACCCACCAAGTTAAGGTAGCTTTGGAGAGGCCAGGTTCAACTTCACGTCATAGTGAGGCATCAACGTAAATTTATAGATTCTGATGTCCCCTACCACTCTGTGGTTCCTATGACGAGTCAGTGATGGTCAGTGATGGTAATGATAACGTGACATCACAGTCTGCTATATTTATAGTTGGAAGCAATCTCAGAGATCAATTAGTCCAATTGCCTCCTTTCTTAGAAGAAAATCAAGCTCAGATTAAACTGATGATGATGATGATATGATTACAACACAAAAATAACAATAGCTAGCATTTCATAGTGTTTTATGGTTTACAAAGCACTTTATATATGTTTACTTATTTGATCCTCACAATGACCCTGAAAGGTAAGTGCAATTTTACTCATTTTACAGGTGAGGAAACTGAGACTGAAAAAATTCAAGTGAGTCACTCAGGGTCACACAGCTAGTAAATGTATGATGCCTGATTTGTAATCAGTTCTTTCTGCCTCTAAGTTCTTTCCTCTATACACTGTGCCACCTATCTTCCTCTATCAGTCACCTAGTTATTAAGTAGCATATCCAATACTTGAAATTGAAACCTTTGATTCAAAATCTAGGCCTCTTCCCTCTGTAGCACCCAGCTACATCGTCACCATCACCATCACTGTCACCATTACAATCAAAATCAGCAGCAGCAGCAGCAACAACATCATTGCCATCATCATCATCTATTACTGCTGTTGCTTCAGTTGCAAAAATTATTAAAATAATAATATATTACTATGGTTTTACTTCTCCAGTAAAAGTGATATGAGAGCAAACTACGTTGTACAACACTAAAGCAAACCAAACGTTCTGTATTCTTTTATAATCTCTTCCCTGAACATCTGGGTGAGTGTCTTTCAATTGGGCTTTGGCGCGTGAGGGGCTAGATTGGAAATAAAATAAACCTACTCCCAGAGCTTTTTGAGGAAGTTATTCGTACTTGCACAAAGCATAAATGGTATGTCAATATCAGAGCTGACATGAAATATAGGTGGTTGGAAAATTTTAACCAGAGGCCAATTGCTGGCAATGTAAAGCATAGCCATGCATATCGAAGTCAGTGAAATACATCTATATCGTTCATGTACACCTACATCTGCTTATATAGATTTCTGTCTCTGCACTGTACACAGTAAATAAAGCTTATAGGGATATAAAAATCATGCACTTTGGAATCTCAAGCACACCCATAGCATTCCAGTTGACAGGAAGCCATTAAAGTATCTTTGTGAATACATGATAAGGAGGAGGAATCAGGCTGTGAACATCTGGTTAAGAAGATGGTGCCTGAGGACAGGATGTTGATTTCTGGACCATGGATTAAAATATAGGAAGGATGGCTGTTTGATCACAGATGGAATATATTTAACAAGGGCTTGTGAAGAATATGTTTGCCCGGAGTCTTTCGAATCTAATCAAATGGGCTTTAAATGGAAATGGAAGAGCAATGAAGAAAGTGCCTATGTCTGCCCACTAAGCTAGATCCCATAGAGGAGAGTAATGTCAATGAATGGAAAAGAATAACAGTAAGGAAACAGTAAAATTCATGTAAGAAAGAAAAATTCAAGAAATAAGCTAGAATTAAAATCCAAGTCAGTAGATGCTGATAGAAAAAAAAATGCACGTTCTTGAAGGTGAGGGGAGAAATAAAGAAACAACAAAAACATCCAAGTGTATTAGATATTCTAATGCGAGCAGGCATATTTGACCTCATAAATATCACTGAGAATTGATGAGATGAGACCCAAGAAAAACATGGCAATGGAAGTGTAAATCTTACTTAAAAGGAGCAAGGCAAGGGGTGGGGGAGAGGATGTTGGCTGGGGCAAGGGAAAGGAGTAAGACATGTTTATTTATGTGAGAAAATACAGAAATGAGAAGGGAGATAACAGTTGGTAAAAAGAAATCCTATTACAGTGAAAAGGAGGCTGAATTAATCACAAGATTTAGGTTCAAATTTTGCTGCAAACATTGATTTCTACCTATGAATTAGACACTGTAAATAGACTTAGTTCAATCTGTCTCCACTCCAGTTCATCCTCTGCTCAGCAGTCACATTCATCTTCCTACAACACAAATCCAACCATGTCAACCCTCCTGTCTCCCATTAACAATCTCTAGTACCTCCATATTACCTCCAAGATCAAATATAAAACATTCTATTTAGCTTTGAACGAACTTTATAACCTGGCCTCTTCCTACACTTTACACTTCCCCCATGCTCCAATGTGCTTTCTGATCCTTTGATGCTGGCCATCTTTGCCTTATTTTTGGATGGAGAGCATGTTGCTTTGACAATCCAAATTAACCCATTCTCTGTATGTTAGACTCTTAAAGAGTTGCCTGAAGCACTTAGAGGTTAACTAGACTGCTCAGTCAAGGCACCCCTGCCCAAAGTCAAAGCACCAATTGTATTGAGAATGACAATTTGAAGCTCTTTCCTGCCCTTTAATAGACCTGGGGGAGGAGGGGACTGTTTGAAGACCTCCCCTGCTGTGAAGATGAACTCTGCCCCCTGACAGGCTGAATGTAGTCACACGGAGCCTGTGGTGGGAGGAGTTTGCTGAGAAGAAGCAGAGCACACAGAGAAGCTGGTAGAGAGCAAGTCTGATGGTTAGAGACAGTTGCAGACAGTTGGGAACAGAAGAGCTTAGGCAAGGAAATAGAGGTGTTGCGAGTAAATATTGATCTTGTATTGGTTTGTGGGAAGGCTGAAGCATGCTGTGGCTCTCAGCATTATTATTGCCTCTGAATATCTTTGGTACTTTGGCTTTCTGGTTTTGGGATTCAGTTTTCTGGTGTCTAAATAAATCCTTCAGCTTTATCCTTTATCTGACATATTTTGCAATTGAATGGCATGCGATAATTATACTCATGGTCTCTATTGTGACCGTGGGTGCTGTAAATATTGCATTGGAACTACACCAATGCATTTCAGAAGTAGAGTCTGAACCTAGTTCTTTCTGATTCTGTCCTCTGTTCTGACCTTTCGGTACCCTATTATACAGGGGCATTTTAGAAATCACAACTATCCAGTTTTGTTTTGGTTTTCTGCATGTCATCTCCTCATAATAATGTGAGCTCATTGAGGGTCAGGGACATTGTTGTTGTTTAACTTCCTTTTCCTTTATTCATTCATTATTTATTTGTCCATTTATTTGTTTGTATGTTCAGCACAGTGCCTGTGTGTTTAATTAATATACAGTGCTTCCAAGGTTCCTTCTAGCTCTATTATCCTACAATGAAAGGAGAACAAACATGATGAAGAATCCGTGTAGAAAAAAAGGACGCAGATGAGCTTTTGGAAAGCATCACAAATCTGGCAAGGTGTTTCAGCACACTTATTTAGCTATATACTGAAGCTCTCCAAAAAGAAAGAAAAGAGGGATGAGCCTGAGGAGAGCCCTTGAGATTGAACAATTGAGAGATCTCTGGTAACATTGGAGGAAGCACTTTCAATTGATGGTGCCAGTGAAATGTGTGATTACAAGGGGCTAAGAAATGAATGAAAAAATGAAGAAGTGGAGGCAACAAGTTGTAGGGTTAATGGAATATAAGCTCTTCTCCATTCATTAATAGGCCTATGTGACCACATGTGCTCCTTTTTCCACTGGAACATAGCCCATGTTCCTAAGTCTAAAGGTACACAGATATTTCAATCATGGATGTCTTGTTGCTTTAAACTCTGGCCCAGTTCACAGCTGTGACACAGACTGAGTCACATAGAGTTCATCAGGTGAAAACTATTTATATTCAGGGAGATTTATATTGCCTTGGGGGAAGAACTTGCTTTAGGAGGAGTTTTCTTAGAGCAGTGGTTCTCAACCTAATGCCACGACCCTTTAATACTCATGTGTGGGCGTATCTGCATGTAAGTGGGCACACCTGGAGAGGGATAGAGGAGAGGTGTCTTGGTTCCTAAGATGATTGGAAATATGTGTTTTTTGATGGTCTTAGGCGACCCCTGTGAAAGGGTCGTTCAACCCTGAAAGGGGTCGTGGCCCATAGGTTGAGAACCCCTGGCTTAAAGGAAAGCTTGCTTCTGGGGAGGCTTGCTCACAAGAAGATTTTCACACATTTAAGTGAGTCAATTAGACACTGAGTCATGAGAGTTGTGATGCAGTCTGGCTCTGAATCTATTAGTTGAAAACCATATATACTGGGAGGTTGGTATTTTACCTTGGGGCTCACTCATGGGAAAAATATTTCTTTGTTATTTGGTCAGTTGAAGCTCTGGGTAGCCATTGTTAAGGAGCACCCCCGCTGTGCCTGAACCCAGATATTGGCACTCTCTGATCTAGTGATTACGTATCTATCGCTCTGTTTAGATAGTTGTAGCCCTGTCTATTGGATTCTTTCTTGGATACTCACTTCTTTCTACTTATCTGTCTGTTAATTAAAATAAGATCATTAACCCCTTTAAAGCTGCCTTTCCTTAACAAAAGCAGATCAAAGAACCTGTGGTAGCAGCCTACCCTGTGGTTGCTAATACACAAGTATAAATAACATGAATGTAAGAGTAGGTTGTATTAAGTGAAACATAGTACCCTCAACTAGGCAAACAATAATCCTGCTGTCCCTTTGTCCTGGTCAGACAACACACCTGGAATATTTTGTTCACCTCTGTGTACCAAAGTTGAGGAGGGACATTGAGATGAAGTAGAACAACCAGGATGGTGGAGGAGCCCAAGGACATATTCTAAGAGGATCAGTTCAAGTAACTAGGGATGATAAGCCTGGAGGAAAGAACTTTCCATCTTTCTTCAAGTATTTACAAGATTGTCATGTGGAAAAATGATCAAACTTGTCCTATTTGGCCCCAGAGGCAGAACTAGGAGCACTGAGGGAAAGTTGCAAAGAAATACACCTTTAGGCTAGAGGCAAGGAAAACTTCCTAACAAGAGCTACTAAAAAGGAAAAAAAAAATGGTTACTTTGGAAAATAGTGGTTTTCCCCTTGAGGAAGATCTTCAAGCAAATGCTGGGTAACCACTTGCTGGGAATATTATAGAAGGGCTAAACTAATTAGTCCCTTAGATTCCCTCTAACTCTGAACTACTGGTGCTACAGAAGGAACACTGGTTCAAGGACTAGGCTGGGTTCAGATCCTTCCTCATGCGTCACTCCTCGTGTGACTCTGAGTAAAGCACAATCTTCTTGACCTTCCATTTGGCACTGGTAATCATCTTGACCTTTGTCCTGCCACTGGACTCCAAGGACTGTGGAGGAGAGAGTAAGGCTGATGACTTTGGGCAGCTTGGTTTCACTCACATCCAACTCACAGGCAAGCCAATACATCATACTTGTGATGTCATTGATCAACTTTGAGAATGAAGGGCAAACAATAAGTTCATCTGTGAAACCAGAGAGTTAGACATGGCCTCTGAGGTCCCTTCTTGCTCTAGAACTATTTACCCATGATGAACCTCTGATTGCATGGTCTTAACTCTTTGTTCTTTTCCACAATAGAAATTCAGATAACTCTTTATATTTCATTGCCTCAAAATACTTGCTAAAATAATAACTATTATATATAATATTAATTTCATTAATATTTCAGTTTTATATCACCTTTTAAAATTGAAACAATTGCTATTTACAATCATTCTGAGCCAATGAGGGCCCAAACAATGAGCAAGAAGGGCTAGGCCTGGGACCTATTATTGGTCAAACAATGAAAGCCGGAGAAATTTGGGGTTAAGACTGATCTTTTGGAGAAAAGGGAAAAAAAATTTCAGAGATTAGAAATTTACATTCCCTTTGGACAAAGCACCCACAGGTAAGAGTGTGATACCCTATGTGGACAGAGGGAAAGTGAAGAAAGAAAGAGAGAGAGAGAGAGAAAGAGAGAAAGAAAGAAAGGAAGGAAGGAAAGAAGAAAGAAAGAAAGAAAGAAAGAAAGAAAGAAAGAAAGAAAGAAAGAAAGAAAGAAAGAAAGAAAGAAAGAAAGCTGTCTGTTCCCAAGTGCTCAATTCCAGTTTGGTCCCCAGTGTGCAGCAACTTTTTTAGTCACAGAGGTTGCTCTTTGTCCTTAATTTTCAAAGAGGCCTATGACATTATGAAGGTGATGCCATGACATGGATGTGAATTAGATTTAAGTGAGGGAGGACTGTGCAAAGTCAGCAGCCTCACTTTCACCTCTGGAGTCAACTGGGTTCAATGGCTATATATAGATCAGGATGGCTGAATATGACCCGAGATGCAATGGGTATCCTTGGCCTTTTCAAGCTAAGGTCCTTAACATGTCTCAGTTCAACTGAGGCAAAGTCTATCTAGTGATAACAGGCCCCAGGTCAAGTCCTACTTGGTCATTGTTTGGACACTGATTAGTTTAGAATGAATGTAAATAGCAAATGTTTCTCTTTTGACTAGAAATCCTGAGGGTCTTTCCCTCCTTTATCTATTTTATTTTAAATTAATTTATTTATTTTTAGTTTTTAACATTCATTTCCACAAGATTTTGGGTTTCAAATTTTCTCCCCATCTCTCCCCTACCCCACCCCAAGAAGGTGGGCATTCTGATTACGCCTTCCCCCAGTCTGCACTCCCTTTTATCACATTCCCCCTCTTATCCAATTCCCCCTTATTTTCTTGTAGGGCAAGATAGATTTTTACATACCATTGCCTGTATATCTTATTTCCCAGTTGCAAGTAAAAACAATTTTTAACATTTGTTTTTAAAACTTTGAGTTACAAATTCCCTTCTCCCCTCCCCACCATACCTCATTGAGAAAGCAAGCAATTCAGTATAGGTTATACATGTGCAGTTATGCAAAACACTTCCATAATAGTCATGTTGTGAAAGATTATCCATATTTCCCACCATTCTATCCCACCCCCCACTTATTCTGTTTTCTCCTTTGACCCTGTCCCTTTTCAAATATTTGACTCTGACTATCCCCTTGCCCAATCCACACCCCCTTCTATCACCCTGCCCTTACCTCCTTCCCCCTTATAATGTGCGAATGTAAACAGTTTAACTTTAATAAGTCCCTTATTATTTCTCTTTCCTGTTTATCTTTTCATGCTTCTCTTGAGTCTTGTATTGGAAAGACAAATTTCCTATTCAGTTCTGGTCTTATCATTAAGAATGCTTAAAAGTCATCTATTTCCTTGAATATTAATTTTTTTCACTGAAGTAATTATACTCAGTTTTGCTGGGTAGGTGATTCTTGGTTTTAATCCTAGCTCCTCTTACCTCTGGAATATTGTAGTCCAAGTCCTTCAATCTTTTGATGTAGAAGCTGCTAGATCTTGTGTTATCCTGATTGTATTTCCACAATATTTGAACTTTTCTTTCTGGCTGCTTGCAATATTTTCTCCTTGACCTGGGAGCCCTGCAATTTAGATACAATATTCCTAGGAATTTTCTTTTTGGGATCTCTCTCTATTTTTTTTTTTGAGTTTTTTAAAAGAGTATTTTATTTTTCTAATTACATTGTTAACATTCTTTTTAAAAATTGAATTCCAAATTTTTCTTCTTCCCTTTCTTCCCCCCATCCCTAACATGGTAAGCAATTTGATATAGGTTATACAGGTACAATCATGCAAAACATATTTCCACATTAGTCATGCTGTGAAAGAAGTAAAAGAACAAAAAACCCATGAAAAAAATAAAGAAAGTGAAAATAGTATGCTTCAATCTGCATTCACACTCTATCAATTCTTTCTCTGGATGTGGATAGCGTTATCCATCATGAGTTTTTTGGAATTTCTGAAATCATTGTATTGCTGAGAAGAGTTGAATCATTGATAGTTTATCATTGCATACTGTTATCTTAATTGTTACAATGTTACAATATTGTTCTCCTGGTTCTGTGCACTTCACTTTGTATCAGTTCATGTAAATCTGTACAGGTTTTTCCTGAAATCTGCCTGCTCACCATTTCTTATACCACAATATATAAGAGCCACAT
>JAQQSU010000694.1:0-18897 GCA_028627135.1 Pseudochirops cupreus | reverse complement strand
GCAAGAATAATTTTTAAAAAAAGTTTTAAATGTTTTTATAAATTAAATGAGATAGCTAGAGGAAAAAAAAACACGGAAAGAAAGCTAAGGAAGAAGTAATTCAAAAGGAAATTAAGAGCTTGGCACAAGAGGTATATATAATACCTTACCCAAAAACAAACTCCCTGGAAACTAGAATGGACCAAATAAAAGCCAAAGATTTCATGAGATAACAAGAAATAGGAAAACAAAGTCAAAAGACTGAAAAAAATAGAAAATATAAAATCTCATGGCACAAACAACTGACCCAGAAAACAGATCAAGAAAAGGTAACTGGAGAATCACTGGAATACCTGAAAGCTATGACCAAAAAAAGCCCCTAGACATATTTCAAGAAATCTTAAAAAGAAAACTGATCAGATCTCTTAGAACCAGAGGGCAAAATGGAAATAGAAAGGAATCCACTGGTTAACTCCTGAAAGACAACCCAGAAATTAATACCCTCAGGAACACTATAGCCAAAATCCAGAGATTCCAGGTCAAATAAAAAATATTACAAGCAGCCAGAAATAAAGAATTGAAGTACCAAGGAGCCATAATCATGATCACATGTGATTTAGCAGCCACCATTGTAAAGGAGTAGAGAGTCTGGAATACAATACTCCAAAAGGCAAAAAATAAATATTTATAGCCAAAAAATACAGAAAAACAAAATATAATCCTAAAGGGGAGAAAATGTACCTTTAATGAAATAGAAGACTTCCAAGCATTCCTGATGAAAAGACCAAAGCTGCATAGAAACTTTCAAACACAGGAGTTAAAAGAAAGATAAAAAGGAAGGATTAAGGAATAATCGTAATGGATTAAACAAGAATAAACTACTTAACTTCAAATATGGGAACGGGAAATATGTCTCCTCTAAACCTTATCATCATCAGGGGTCATTGAGGAAGTATAGTGAGAGAGAAGACCTGGAAATAGTTCTGTTACATCTTGACCATTTAGAAGATTAGAAAGAGGGAAAGAAGAATACACTGAGGGAGGGAAGGAAAGGAAAAGGAAGGTTAAGAAAAATTATCTCAAATACTTGAGATGTGCAAATAAAAATCTATTCAAACAAGGAAGAACAAGTGAGGGAAACATGACACTTGAGCCTCACTCTCATCTGAACTGGTAAAAGGAGGGAAGAATATACACACATACATATGGCTGAACATAGAAATATAACAGGGAAATAGGAGGGAAAGGGCAGAAGGAAGAAACAGAGGGAGGATAGATTAAGGAAGGGATTAGTTCTAAGCAAAAGAAACTCTAAGGATGTATACCTCTTTTTGAGATAGCAAGGAATGGGACTCTGAGGGAATCAACTAGAGAACGGCTAAACAGGTGATAGTATATAAACATGATACCATATTTTTGTGCTATATGAAATAATGAAAGGGAAGTTTTCAGAGAAAGCTGGGAAGACTTGTGTGAACTGATGCAGAATAAAGTGAATAGTACCAGAAGAACAAATTATACAATGACAACAATATTGTAAAGTCTAACAACTTTGAACAACTTGGGAACTCTGATCAGTGTACCACAGTTCCCAACAATTCATCATGCAATAAATATGCAAAAATTCCCTATAGAGAGATGAATGATGCAGATTGCAGAATGAAACATGTGTATGGATGAGGCTGACATTGTTCAGAAAATGTCTGGAACTGTTCTTTTGGAAATAACTTGAGAAGTTGTTCGTGAGAGAGCAATGAAATACTAAATTACTTCCTACTTACTATAAATGCAGAATAAGAAAAATCAATGTGAGCTGAAGTTTTTCAGGGCTCATGGGGAGTTAACCCTCGAAAAATAGATAAGATGTGAATGGTAGAAAGAGTATTGCAGGCATCTGTTGGAGGTAGAGAGACAGTTTGGAAGAAAAAGGAAGGGAAACACAGAGATAAGAATGAGCATGGTTGGAAGATACTCTATTTTATGCCAAAGGTAAAAGACTGGCTTTTCTTGCGCATTTGGAGGGGGGGCGGAGAATGGCTCATTACAGCATTAGCCTCTATTTACTGTTTTCATGAAATATAATTAAAAATGTATAGCTATAGTACTGACTTTGAGGTAAGAATGTTTAAATGCAAGTAAAATGAAAATATTTAAGGCAAATTAAAGAACATATTCTGGGAATGTTAATGATATAAAGAAATGTAAAACACTAATATCAGAGTCTTTAATAAAGTTGGTGGAGTTATCTGTAACTACTCAATGTCTATGGACAAACATAGGAAGCATATATTGATATATATGTATATATATTTGAATAATTTTTACTGTAAGTAAAGAAAAAATCTGTGAGAATATATAATGATAAATGGAAAAAGAGGAAAATTTAAAATCTCAACAAGTATTTTTAGCCTGGTGTTTCCATAAGGATTTTGTATTTATGAGACTAGAAGAGGAACATATAACAGCAGTTAAGCCTTCACTATGGTAAGAAATTGTTATAGATTTAAGTACCAGAGAACATCAGGTTTTCTAATGCCAGCAAAGCCCCACATTAATAAATTGCCTTCTTCCTATTCCTTACTACAAGTTACTAGTCTACACATTATGACTGTACCACTTCCCTTGCCAGAGAGTATACATGGCTACAACACCCCCAGTTTCCTCTTTAGGCAAACCCAGGGGAAAACATATATAGTAGCATTGCTAATTCTACTACTGTCATTCATTCCTACTGTGAGTTTGGCCTGTGGAGAACAGCATAAGGCCTGGCAGAGGGAAAGAAGTCATAGTGGGAGGAGCAGTATGTTCTAGGACCCTCCCCTATATATCCCCATGCTTCCTACATACATTCTCATACCCTAACGAGCAAAGTAGTTTCTGACATCTTTTTTGCCTCCCCAACTGAGAGCTCTCTTATGGAGAGGTGGGGATGGAGGGTGGTGTAGTGTTTGTCTTTTGTTTTTGAAGGGGGGAAGGGGAAGAGGAATCAATGCAGCACTGTTATCATGGAGACAGGAAGGAAGAGTCTTAGTCTTGACTCTTAACATTAGTGTCACTTCCTCCTCTAGCCTCCTGTTAAGCAGATAAATTTTCATGCTGCAAAAAAAAAGGAAGCCCCAAATGTGATCTGGCATACATCATGGTATTCTGTACTGTAACTAAACGACCCACATCAATAAGAAAATTCTAAATTGGAAGGGCATAGCCCATTATGTGCCCGCATTCTAGAAGAAAGAGAATAAAGCAAGAGGGTTGGTATTTTTTTGGTAATCTTAATTAAAAAAACAAACAAACAAACCAAGATTATATTTTTTATATTCCTAAAATAGTTCCTTTAAAATTAACTAAACTTACAGAATTCTATGCAAAGTTCACAAAAAGTATTATAAAAAAACCACCCAATTTGTGCTGATGGCATGTTTACAGTTAAAAGGCTTCAGCACTTCCTTACCAAATAAAGGCAAGTAAAAGAATAATACTGATCTCTCATAATACTCATGTAATAGAGGTAGGCTACAATTATAATGTGAAAAAGAGAAGCCAAGTTAACTTAACTAACTCAATATGAAAATAAATAATGGCTCCTGATTTATGTTATCTTCCATTATGCTGTAGGTTCAATCACCATACAAAGTCCTATGTGTTCACTGATTCTGTGCAGTTGTAACCAATTATTCATAAATTCCATTACTCAAAAAACAGAACCTACAATCATTCCATTTTTCAAAATATAAATAAAAGCATACAGAGATGAAATGGACAAGATTTTTTAATACTATAATGGTGTAATGTTTGTTTGGGGGTTTTTTGTGGTCACTGTGAGAAAAATTTTTGATAAACAAAAAGAGGAAGAGAACTTCATTTTCTCATTATTCCATTTTAAGGAGTGAATTGGGAAACAGAAGTGATATAAAGACAAGACATAAATAAAAATTTATTCTAAAAACTTAAGACTCGGCACAGAAGCAGCCCTTCTTCCTCCACAGTCGGCAATGATCTTGGCACCAATTACTCCTGTTTGAGAGTCTTCCAACATGGAAAGGTGGAGATCATCGCTAATGCCCATGGAGATAAGACCACTCCAAGTTATGTTGCCTTTACCAACACAGAATGTTTAATTGGTGATGCTGCAAAGAATCAAGTTGTAATGAACCCCACTAATACAGTTTTTGATGCCAAACATTTAATGGGTTGCAGATTTGATGACAGAGTTGTACAGTCAGACATGAAGCATTGACCTTTCATGGTAGTGAATGACATAGGCAGGCCTATGGTCCAAGTAGAATACAAAAAGGAGAGCAAAAGTTTCTATTAAGAAGAAGTATCTTCTATGGTCTTGGCCAAGATGAAAGAAATTGATGAAGCTTACCTTGGGAAGATTAGCACAAATGCTGTGGCCACAGTACCAGCCTATTTCAACAATTCCCAACATCAGGCCACCAAAGATGCTTGGAACCATCATTGGTCTCAATGTGCTTTGAATCTTCAGTGAGCCAATTGCTGCTGCTATTGCTTATGACTTGGACAACAAGGTTGGTGCTGAGAGAAATGTGTTGATTTTTTACTTTGGAGGTGGTGCTTTCAGTATCTCCATTCTTACCATTGAAGATGGCGTCTTTGATGTCAAGTCTGCAGCTGGGGACACCCACTTGGGTGGAAAGGACTTTGACAACCAAATAGTCAACCATTTCATTGCCAAATTCAAGTGAAAGTACAAGAAGGACATCAGTGATCACAAGAGGGCTGTTTATCATCTGTGTACCACTTGTGAACACGCAAAGTGTATCCTCTCTTCCAAAACCCAGGCCAGTAATGAAATTGACTCCCTTTATGAAGGTAGAAACTTCTAAACATCAATCACCCGAGCCTGTTTCAAAGAGTACTGATCTCTTCTATGGCACACTAGACCCTGTGGAAAAGGCCTTAAGAGAAGCCAAGCTAGATCACAGATTCATGACGTCATCCTGGTGGGTGGTTGCACTTGCATCTCCAAAATCCAGAAACTTCTGCAAGACTTCTTCAATAGTAAGGAGCTCAACAAGAGTATTAATCCTGATGAGGTTATTGCCTGTGGAGCAGCTGTTCAGACTGCCATTTTGTCTGGAGATAAATCTGAGAATGTGCAGGACTTGCTGCTGTTGGATGTATCACTCCTCTTCCCTTGGAATTGAAACTGCTGGTAGAATTATGACAGTTTTGATCAAAAGTAATACCACCATCCCCACTAAGCAGACACAGACCTTTACCACCTATTCAGACAACCAGCTTGGTGTGCTTATTCAGGTTTATGAAGGTGAGAGAGCAATGACAAAGGATAACAACTTGCTTGGCAAGTTTGAGCTGAGCTCAAACCCCCCCAGCACCCAGGGTGTTCCTCAGACTGAAGTAACATTTGACACTGATGCAAAATAACATCCTCAATGTTTCCGCTGTGGATAAGAGCACAGATCAGGAGAACAAGACCACCATCATCAATGATAAAATTTGTCTAAGCAAATAAGACATTGGGCGTATGGTCCAGAAGGCTGAGAAATACAAGGCTGAAGATGAGAAGTAGAGAGACAAGGTATCTTCCAAGAATTCTCTTGAATCTTATGCTTTCAACATGAAGGCTACCATAGAGAATGAAAAACTGCAAGGCAAAATTGATGATGAAGACAAACAGAAGATCTTTGACAAATGCAATGAAATAATCAACTGGCTGGATAAGAACCAGACTGCTGAAAATGAAAAATTTGAGCATCAGCAGAAAGAATTGGAAGTCTACAATCCCATCATTACTAAGCTATACCAAGAGTGCAGGAGGCATGCCAGGAGGCATGCCCGATAGGTTCCAGGGGATGGAGCAGCCCCATTTGGAGGTGCAAAGTGTATCCTCTGGACTCACCATTGAAGAGATTGACTAAACACACTAGAAGAAACACAGCTTTCCAAAAATCGAAGGACTCACATTTGTAGCCAAGGCAGTAGCAGTTTAAAAGTAACATTTAAGCTACTGTGAAAATCTGAGCATTCTGAATACTTTAATGTGTACAGAGTGAGTGAAATAAACAACACTGTATTTTATCAGTACTATAAACAGGTAGAAAGGCAATTCTTATCCTGGAGAATAAAATCTATTTAAATTGGCACCATTAAAAAAAAAACCTTAAGTATACAAATTTTTAAATCCTTTAAATATATGAAAAATAGCTCCAAATCAGTAACAGGAGAATTGCAAACCAAAATAGCTCTGAGGTTTTTACCTCCCACCCAGCAAACTGGCATAGATGACAAAACATCAGAATAATCAATGTTGGAGTCAGGACTGAGGTGCATTTATATACACATTAGGGGAACCATCAATTGGTACAGTCATTATAGAAAGCAATTTGGAATTATTCTGAGAAAGTAACTAAAATGTTCATATTTTCTGGACTTCCTCACTGTATATGCTAGGCATATACTCCCAAGAGATTAAGGACAGAAAGGTTAACATGTAGATCAAAATATTAATAGTAGCTCTTTTTGTAGAAGCAAAGAAATGGAAACAAAGTAGATGTCCACTGATTGGGGAATAGCTAAATAAATTGCATTAAATGAGTGCAATCTAATACTACTACTATGCCATAACAAGCAATAGATACGAAGAATTCATAGAGGAATAAGATGAATTACAGGAACTGACACAGAATCAAGTAAGTGGAACCAAGAAAACAACAAACGCAATGACGTACCTCCCTCCCTTCTTTGCAGGGACGCGAGACTAGAGGTATGAAACACTGTATAAACTGTCAGACTAGGTAGATGTGTTGATTAGTTTTGCTGAAATGTTTTTTGGGGTTTTGGAGGGGGTTGGAGAGGGAAGGCAGGGCAGTTGGGGTTAAGTGACTTGCCCAAGGTCACACAGCTAGTTTTTTTGTGTGTGTGTGTCAAGTGTCTGAGGCCAGATTTGAACTCAGGTCCTCCTGACTCCAGGGCTGGTGCTCTATTCATTGAGCCACCTAGCCACCCCCGAAATGTTTTTTTATTCTCTTGTTTTACTCTTTGTTAAAAGTGATGGCTCACTGAGGAGAAGAAGAGGACTACTTTCAGAAATAAAGGTGATGTGAAAACAAAAGATGGCATTAATTTTTTAAAGAATATTAATGTGTACCCAGAACTTAAAACACTTTATGTGTGGTCTGGTCATGACATAGGTCATTGGAACACTCATTCCCTTTGTTATAAACATCATGTTCTATAAATGCAGCCTAAGATCACAGAACAGAGCTGAAGCCAAACACCTGTGCCATTCCACTAGAATGCTAACTCTCCAGACAAGTAGAGACCATCATCACCACTCCACCTAGCGGTCCTGTCATCTCATCTCCATCTCGCTATCTTGTCCACAGTCTCTGTTGCAGAT
Organism: Pseudochirops cupreus; assembly: GCA_028627135.1. Lineage (NCBI taxonomy): Eukaryota > Metazoa > Chordata > Mammalia > Diprotodontia > Pseudocheiridae > Pseudochirops > Pseudochirops cupreus. The sequence goes on along the minus strand of JAQQSU010000694.1, from coordinate 11,531 downwards.
AAACTAGAATTCTAAATAGTACCTGATCCTGACATTACTACCTCCTGCTGCCATATATTCATTATAGGCTTCCCCTATACCTGGAATACATTCCCTCCTCAACTTCACTTTTCAGAATTCCTCTTTTCCTAGGAAGCCTTCCCTTATCTTCCCAGTTTAAAATATTTCCTCCTTACTCAAATTTTCCTAGATCACTTTTGCCTAGATCTCCCCTTTACTCCCATTATAAACTAATATATATGAATATAAACACACACATACATATATACATACATACACACACACATATATACATACATATACTTGTATGTATGTATATATGTGTATGTATGTATGTATGTATGCATGTTTATGGAGTTTCCTTAATTGCTATCATTCTAAGTACCTTGTTAAAAAATGATGTTAATCTGTAATGACTATACATATATATACATATATATGTGTATATATATATATATATATATATATATATATATATATATAGTCAAATACAAAGTTCACTCAGACACTTTTCAGATTAGTGCAGACCTAAGTTTCTCAATGTTCTCATTCCCTCCCATATTACATCCTATACTTCACACAAATAGAGGTCCTTCAGAGAAGGCAGGAAATGCTGCATACAAAATTATACATCTGCAATGAATATTTAAGGCAGCTAGGTGGCACAATGGATAGAGCACCAGGCCTGGAGTCATGAAGACCTGAGTTCAAATTTGCCCTCACACACTCATTAGTTGTGTGACCTGGGGAAAGTCGTTTGCCTCAGTTTCCTCATTTGTAAAATAAACTGGAGAAAGAAATACAAACCACTTTAGAATCTTTGCCAAAAAAACCCTTAATAGGGTCACGAAGAGTCAGACATGACTAAAAACAACTGAATGACAATAACAAAGGAATATTTAAGTGCCCTGAAAATATGCAGTGTATATTACTACCATGTTGTAGATCCCAAATAGTAGATTAAGTAACACCGGAGGAGAACTCATTGGCTCTGGGAATCAGAAGACTTCAGTGCAAATTCTGTCTCCACCAAAAGCTGTATGACTTGGGCAAGTCATTTCATGTCTCTAGGCTTCAGTCTCATCATTTGTAAATTGAGATGGCTTAACTAACTGATCTGTAAAGTCTCTTCCTACTCTAAAGCTATGATCCTAAGACCAATGTAACTTAGGAATATAGTTTTCTTAATGTTGTATGAAGGATATTACTGAGGATTTGAGATTCAAAATAAATTAAGTATTCATTAAATGACTACTATTCACCCAACTTCCATGTTTAAAGAAAAGAAAAATGTTTTCTCTACTGAAGCCAATTATGATTTCACGACTCAGTCAGAGACAAATTATGGCAGAATATGCTTCCTATTAACATAATACCAGGAAACACAACTGGATTAAAATACTATAAACAATAATTAAAGTTAAGAAATAACAGATGAAAGATTATTCTTGCTAGTAAATAAGTTTGAAAAGATAACTAAAGCAGACATAAATGATTTAAATGAAACTTTCCATTTAATGGTCATTATTTCTTTTAAAAACTACACTTGCAGATTCCTTTTTTAATTACCTTTTTTTTCCTCTTTGAAAAAGAAGTTTGTAGCTCGTTGGTAGCTGGCCAAAGCTGCTCTATTTAACAAGTGTCGAGTAATGACACTTTCTTTTCCTGCTTTCAGCAAAACTTCAGTATAGTTCATTTCCACTGCAGTTTTCAAAATCCTAAAATTTGGCTAGCTGATTTTTCAGATGGTAATGTGAACAATTCTTCTGCATGTTGAAATGGCTATGGCAAAACACCTTTTATTTGTGTTTTTGATGAATCTGAAAAACCTCCAAATCCTTCAATGTCATAAACACATAAAGTCATAGATTAGATCAGTGTCAAACACACGCCTGCTGGCAACACTCCAGAGGGCAGCCCGAATCAGATTAAAATGTAACTGGGAGACGCGTGACAAAACAAATACAAATACAGTAGAACATGGACAATGCCGACACGCGGCCAGCAAAGCCTTACACACAGTTTAGTGGCCCCTGCTTCTACCTGAGTTTGACAACACTCGATTAGATGACCCTTGTGGCATGGACCGAGGAAGCCAGAGGTGGCAAACTGTAATAAAACTTGCATGTGACCCAAAGGGAAATGGTGAGCATAAATAGGATACAGCATATTACCTGTGATTATTTGTACTGAGAAGAATGTGTATGACGAGAAAAGCAAGAGATTAGTCATGCAGAAAGAAGTAAAGTCTAATAATGGACGGACAGCCTAACTGGTGTGCTGGTATCAATAATATATTAAAAGACCCAGACAGAGGTCTCTCATTGAATTTGTTACATCTTCTATGAAGAATGGAAAGTCAAGAATTGCACAGATGAGTTAAAAATAACTTGCCTACAGGTGTATGTGTGGGGGAAATATTGATGAGAGCACAGATCCATGTAAGTATCAAAATGAATGACTAACAAGTCTTCAATTTGTGAAGGAGTTGAGGAGTGGGATGGCTGATTCATCAGGAATTGAGAAGGCTGAGTAAAAGTGGTGAACATTCACATGTCAATTACCCCATTAGTTACTTTGATATGTGACAAATCAGTCACACCCCTTGGTGGAGGCCATTAGGACTAGCCCCCTTCAAGCCTAAGGTTGCCAGGTGTAGAGCACACCTGACAGTCAAGAAGAGGTGAAGGGGAACAATCTCCTTGCACTCAAATGCAAACCCTCCTGGGAAGGGCTTTACTGAGTTCTAAGTAAGGTCACCCCTTTCTAATTTCAATGCTTCTAAAGATCTATGGTTTTACCAGTGTACATGTAGTATTAGAAGGAGAAGAACATGACATTTGCACTTAGTTCTGGCTCTGTCACTTAACAGCCACATGACTTCGGGCAAGTCATATAACATATCAGAGCCTCAGGCTTGCCCTAAAAGGAGGAAGTTGAACTATTACTGTAGAGGGCAACACTATCCTCCCAGTCCCTTGGGCTCACAACTAAGGAGTCATCCCAGGGATCTCTTTCTTAATTATTTCCTATTCCTGTAAACAGCTTGTTTGCACCCTTCCCCATTAAATTGTGAAGTGCTTGAGGGCAATTGCCTTTTTTTGTATCCCCAGTGCTTAGCACAGTGCCTGGTACCTAGTGGGAGCTTAGGAAATATTTACAGATGGATTGATTTGACTAGATAATTTCTATGGACCTTTCCAACTCTAAATATAGGGTCCAAGGATCTGTAAAATTCAGATGGATGAATGCACGAATGATAAATAATTCATAAAGTATTTACTAAATGCTAGGTACTGTGTGAAGTGCTGAGGATACAAATATTAGCAGGCAAGATAGTCCCTCCCCTCCTCAAGAAGCCACATTCTAATAGAGGAAGCCAACATATATAGGGGAATAGTGACCAGGAAGGATGTTTTAGAAAGAGAAGTCACAGAGATGGTGATTAGAGACACAGGGCAACTGAATCACATTGCCTTTCAAGAAATGGTAATGTCTATTTGATCACCATTCTCAGAGCTGGTATTGGGAAGTTTAGGAAAGAGAAAGGGAGAAGAGGAGAGAAGAGAAAAGAAGAATCTATGTACCGCAACATGGCAGAGAAGGTCAAGAGTGAGTCTGAGTGCAAACAAAGTAAGTTGAATGTTCCCCAGTCAGAAGCACCAAAGCCCAGGGGTAGACGATAATAATACTTTTACTACCTCAATTCATGGAGTGACAGCTCTGCTGGTACTTGAGGATGTGAGGATATCATGAGGTAACAAATGTATTGAACTATGAAATGGGTCAGCTGCTATGCTAGCTTGGCAGGGCAAAAGCTTTCTGAATATTTTTCTTTACATACCCCTCCATGCCTCTGTACCACTAGAGGTGCACGCACTATGGAGTTTTCCAAGTTATATCACACAGTCTCTCTTGCATAAGTTGAAATGTGCCAAATAAAGGGCTGTTTTTCAGCTTTCAATAACTGTTCAATTTTTCTGTGAAGCCCCCATTAAGTCCAAAACACTTCATTGGACAGAAACATTCACTTTATTAATCTTAAAAGTGCTATATAAGCTACATAAGATAATTACTATTATTATTCCATCCACTGAAGCAAATCACAACACTTCCACGTCTTAATGGGTGAGGTGCTATCACCAAAAAAAATGACTACCTTGTAAGCCATTTTTGTGGTAACCAATATCTTCAAACTTGGTTAGGCTAACTTAAACAACAAAGAAACTGTCACTGTGCCGTATACCTAGCTCCTTCCTTGGTAATACAGTAATAACTGATATTTATGCAGGTTTGCAAAGTACTTTACGTACATTATCTCATTTGATCATCACAATAACCCTGTAAGCTAGATATTATTTTTCTCTCATGTTACAAATGAGAAAACTGGGGCTTGGAGAAGTTAACATGACTTGCCCATGGTTACACACATAATAACCATTAGAGAGAGAGTTCAAATTAAGTTTTCTCCAGCTTCATGTCGAGTACTTCATCTACACAACTCTTCTGGACCTCCTGAAGGGAGGTCTCTGGGCCAGTGGTGTTCAAATAGTCTGCAGGCAAAGGTACTCAGGAAAGTAGGTACTTCTATTCACTTGCTAATCTGCGAGCCTGAACATCAATTTTGCCTACCTTTCCAGGTCCTAGAAAATTGGAATCTGACATGTAATAATAATGATTTTTAACAAAATTTCCCTATGACAAAGCAATTCCTAAGTCCAATAAATTTTGTTGTAATGGAGTTTTGTACGTATGTAAGATTGTCATATTGATAGAAGCAAGACTTCTTGCTGTTTGAGATACTGATTCTCCTTCCCTTGCCCCCCATTTTGGAGGATGATTTAGGGCAGTGGTTTTCAACCTTCCTAATGCCATGACCCTTTAATACAGTTCCTCATGTTGTGGTGACCCCCAACCATAAAATTATTTTTGTTGCTACTTCATAACTGTAATTTTGCTACTGTTATGAAGCTATCTGATATGCAGGATGTATTTTCATTGTTACAAATTGAACATAACCCACAGATTGAGAACCACTGATTTAGGGCATATGTGGACATAATCACCATCAACGCAGCTAGCAATCCTTTCTCATGTCTTCCTCTGGGATTCTTGTCCATCTTTTCTCATAAATTCATCATACAACTATCCAATGTACCCAAGGGCTCCCTCTAATTCTTTTAGCATTTCAGGAGTGCCAATCTAGTACACAGGTTGCCCAGTTATCATCTCTCATTCACAACACTTAACCAACCCAGCTTCTTTTATAATAATAGCTAGCTTTTATATAGTACTTTATAGGTTTGTGAAGCATTTGATATAATGTTATCTCATTTGATATAATAATGCACGGTCTCATTAGTAACAATAATAGTTCACATTTATGTAGAACTTTAAAGTTTTCAAAATGTTTTATTTATATTATCTCCTTTGATCTTCATAACAATCCTGTGAGGTGGATGTTATCATTTTTACTACTTTACAGATGAAGAAGCTGAGGCTTGGCAAGGTTAAGTGACTTGCCCACAGTCACATAATATCTCTAATGTGCATGTGCAGAACTATGTGAATCCAGTTCTTCCTGACTCCAAGTCAGCACTCTATCCACAAGGACCCAGTGCCTTCTTTTACCCCACTTTTCATGTTCAGTAACTCATCAGTGACTTTTATTTGATAAACCATAAGTTACATATTACTGATGATAAACATATACATATATATATTACACATGGTTAATAAGTATAATTCTATTTATGTCATCACAATTGGACCCAATAGGAAACAGAAATTCAAGATAATTAAGGAAACAGTAAGAACCAGTTAGCTCTCTTTGGTGAGTTCCCATCTATGGCCCAGGTGAACTACATCCTCAAGTACCAGCAGAGCTGGCAGAAGTGACTGCTGAGTCAGTCAGTGAATGTGAAGGACCACACAGAATCATATGAGGATACAGCAGGGTTAAAGAAGAGTAAATGTCCCCGTTTTCAAAAGAGGGAGAGAACAGAGTCTACAAAACATACATTGGCCAATGAACTTAAATTCGATTGCTGGAAAAATTCTGGAATGTGTTTTTAAAGGGATGGTGAGTAAATATCTAGAAAAAGAAGCAGTGATGACAGAAAAAAAAAGCACATTTCATCAAGAACAGGTCTCCCAGGCTATATGCAATTCCATTTTTGTCAGGGTTATTAGATCATGAGAATGTTAAAACTATAATTAATTTAAGATTCAGCAAAGTATTTATGAAATCTCTCCTGCTATTCTTGTGGAAAAGAGGCAAAAGATGTTGGCTAGAGGGTAATACAAATAGAATTTGGAATTATTTGAATAGCTGGTCACCCATAGTAGTACAGTCATTCATAGCTGGATGCGTACTTGGAAAGTCTCCAAAGATCTATGCTTGGCCCTGTGCTGTTCAATGTTTTTATTGATTTGGATAAAGGCATCTATAGCAGATTTATCAGATTTGCAGATGACATAAAAATCAGAATGGATAGCAATATATTGGATGATAGAGACAGGAGGATCCAAAAAGATCCTGGTAGCTTAGAATATCAGGCAAAAAAGAATCAAATAAAATTGAATGGGGATAATACAGTCTTACACTGTGGTTAAAAAATTCACTCTACAAGCTTAAGATAGGGGAAACATGGGAAGAAAAAAGTTCAACTTGACAGCTGAGAGATTAGAGTGGAAAGAGAGGTAATGAAGGGAAACCAACTAGCAGCCTAGTGGATAGAGCAGTCCTCAGGTGGAAGTAATGATGGCCTATAACAATGTGGTAGCTGTAGGAGAAGAAAGAAGAGGGTACATACAAAAGACTTTGTGAAGTTAGAAACAACAAGATGTAGCAACAATTTAGATATATGATACGAGTTCAAATGAGGAGTTGAGAATGACACAAAGGTTGGGAGTCTGAATGTCCCTATGAGAATGGTAGAGCCCTTGTCAGTAATACAGAGGGTTTGGGGAAAAGATAATGAGTTCAGTTTTGGACATGTTGAATTCAAGATATCTGCAGGACACAGGACACATGTCCAAAAGACAGTTGGTGATGAGACTGGAGATCAGGAGAGAGGTTGAGGTTGGATTAATAGACAAGAGAATCATACACATAATGATAACAATTGAATTTAATGGGAGCTGACAGGATCACTAAGTGAGACAACAGAGAAGAGAAGAAGGTATAGGACAGACCTTTGGAGGAAACACAGAGCAGTCATGACCTGGATGAAGATGCATCAAAGGAGATTGAGAAGGAGTTGTTGAACAGGTAGGTCAGAGGAGAACCAGGAGAGCAAAATGTTACAAAAAGCTTGAGAAAAGGGTATCCAGGAGAAGAGGGTGATCAATACTGTCAAAAAAGTTAAGAATGAGGATTGAGAAAAACCTATTTGATTTAGCAGCTGAGAGATCACTAGTAACTTTGCAAAGAGCAGTTTCAGTTGAATGATGAAATTGGAAGTCTAACTGCAGAGGGTGACACTCTAGTGAGAGGAAAGGAAATGGAGGCACCAACTGTACATAGCTTTCTCAAGTTTACTCACAACAGGAAAGAGAGATGTAGAATGATAGCTAATGAGGATGGACATTTCAAGTGAGGGTTTTTTAAAGACAGGGCAGACATTTTCTAACTGTGTGATGTTACTTCACTTTGCTAGGCCTTAGATAATTCTTCTCTAATATGAGGGGTATGAACTAGAAGATCTCTAATCTACTTTCCAGCTAATATTCTAATATTCTCCCTCATTCTTCTCTCATCTCTAAAATGGGGATAATACTTGCACTCAGATTATATGAGCAGTGAACTTGACACTGGTAATTAGAGAAAGAGGAAACAAAGGGAACACAAATTTATTAAGTCTGTACTATGTGCCTGGCACTATGCTAAGCACTTAACAAATATTATCTCATTTTATCCTTACAGCAACCTTGTGACGGTAGGTCTACTATGATCCCCATTTTACACTGGAGGAAACTGAGGCAGAAAAAGTTTAAGTAAGTTATACTTACATTACCAGTACATTACTAGGTGTGCATTACTAGGAAATGTCCAAGACTCAATTTGAACTCAAGTCTTCCTGATCTCAAGCCTACCACTCTATCCACACTATTCTAGGCTCTAGGGCAGACAAAGTAAAGTGTTATTTCCTTATATAGACTACACAGTTGGCATGAACCTAAACCAAACACTGCCCAGAACTACATCAAAACGTAAAGATAAAAACAGGAACATCATAAAAGACAGACAAATGAGTCCAGGTCACTATAGAACACAAAGAAAAAATAAAATCATATGAAGAAAAAGTCAAAAAGACTATAAATTGCAATACAGATGGCAAAAAACAACCAAAGTAAATGTTACCACCCTTCTTTTTTAAAAAAACATATTAAATAACATTGAAAAGCAGCCTAAGGTTTTTTTTTAATATTCATATTTTATAGACCTGAATGAATAAATGAAAAGGCATTAATACCAACATAAAAGCTAAGACCATTCCAGTCCAGGGAGACAACACACATAAAAGAGTAGAGGTCAGGGAGTCTATTTTGGTTTGGAAAGTTACAGGGATGGTGAGTGACAGGTCCTTTAAGGAATTAATAATTAATACTGTTCAAGAACTGGAAAGGGAAGGGAGACAACAGGAAGAATACTCAAAAGGGCACAGCTACTGTTGAGGAGTCTGTCCAGGGAACTATGGCTGGAGCCTGGTACCTAGATGTAGTTCGTCAGTAAGGGACCCACCAGTGAAGAAAGCAGGACCCTCAAGCCAGAGGACAGAACGTGAGAAGGTCAAGTCCTCTAGGGTTTGGTTTCTGAGCTGGGGAGTGAAATTCAACTTTTCATCATCGATGTTATTAAGCATTCATCCCAATATGATGTTGTGATGGGTGCTATACAAAGTTATTCATCTGCAGCTTTGCTTGGTTTCAACTCCAAGGAACAAGATACCACTGCACCCAGTACCCCCTTGGCATCCTCTTGGTCCCATCACCCTTTCCAGCTTCCTTCTGTGTTTTCTTTCCCCACTAGACTGCAAGTTCTTTGGAATGCAGGGACTATCTCTTTTTCTTATTTGTATCCCCAGCACTTAGCACAGTATCAGGAACATAACAGATGCATAACAAATTTTACTGAATTCAATTGAATCAATACTTATCTATTTGTTTAAGATACAGAGCTACTTCATTGCTAAATTAAAATAGTTAAGGTCTGCCTCACAGATTATCTTTACTTTAGATAAACAGGCAGATATCAACTATACTTTTGTTGTTTTTCAGTTATTTCAGTTGTGTCCAATTCTTCCTGACCCCATTTGGGATTTTCCCAGCAAAGATACTAGAGGAGATTGCCATTTTCTTTTCCAGCTCAATTTACAGATGAGAAATTGAGACAAACAGGGCTACATGACTTGCCCAGGGTCACACAGCTAGCACGTGTCAGAGATCAGATTTGAACTCAGCAAGACGAGTTTTCCTGACTTCAGGCCCAGCACTCCGTCCGCTGCACAATCCAGCGCTTTCAGTTACACTGGACAATTCCAACGGCAGATAAAACAACATAAATCCAAATGAACAACACTGTTCAGTGTGAATCACCAGACCACAGCCTGAGAGCGCAAAAGGAGGGGCGCCGTTAGTGCCTCGCGTAAGGGAAGAGGGGGCCGGTTATACAGAGTACAAAGGCAACAGCACGTCTGATGAGCTGAGATCTCCTCTAAGTGGAACATCAATGAGCACATTATGAAAGGGAACCGGCTAAAGTGACAGAAAAGGGAAATTTAAAATACTGTGGACATGAATGCTGAAAATGAAAAATTAATCAATTTTAAAAAGGGAAATTAAAGAACTGGACTTTCTACTGGGAAATGTATCTTTACTGATCTCATTGGCATTTCCTTCCATCGATCCTGATCATAACCCTTTTATATTTTCTTATGCTGGAGGACTGCTTGCGATGCCTTTCTGTAAGGCTTCTGAAGACACCGCTGTATTACGGATGCTGTATGAACCATGCCTCACTTCACATTCTCTATACAAGGACGGCTACCTTTCCTTCATGCATGTCTTCAATGACGTCTTTTATGCCACTTGTTAAACATCATCTTTCACAGTGGCAGAATCCTTCAGTTTAAATGAAACTTTGGCAGAATTCTTATAGTAAGATCTCTAAAGTTTATTATTTTTAACATCTATTAGCCAATAAGACAAGGTTCGTTTTAACAAGCAAATTTAGGTGTATTTCAGAGTTCCTTGCATAGCAGTTGGAGAAATACATTAATGTACACAATTGGGGACCAAGACTGTAGCTCTACAATTATAGCTAACAAGGAAAGATCACTATAAAAATACTGGAGGATGTTCTACATTTTGCATATGCTAAAACAGTTCTCAGGATGATATGGCTTCACTCAATCTCTAGCCAAATTCTCTACAGCATTAATTTTTTTAAAAAACAAACAAACCTTTCTTCTCTTTTTGAGGCAATATTGCTCACAGATTTCTATGTGATTCTCCTCCATAATGATTTACAAATGATCTTGTATTCTAAAGTGATCTGTCCTTGGCTGCTATTTCTCTGATCTAGTTGTAATATTCATTTTTAATCCCTGCCTCTTCCTATTCTGATCCATTTCATTCTATCAGGGAAAAAACCAAACAAACATGTTTAGCCTAGGAAAGCAACAGTAAGAATTCATTTATTCAATAAACACTTTTCTATATCTATTATGTGTCCACCCTCGTACTAAGTAGATTTAGGGCTTTTACAGCTAGAGCAGTGGTTCTCAACCTTCCTAATGCTGCGGCCTGGAGACGGATAGAGGAGGTTCCTAAGACCACTGGAAATATGTGTTTTCCAATGGTCTTAGGCAATCCCTGTGACCCCTGTGAAAGGGTCATTAGACCCCACAGGTTGAGAACCGCTGAGCTAGAGAGTAAGATCCATGAGGATCTTATAATAGAAGAAGGCTATTTCCATTCATTTGAATTCTTGACTCATGAATTACAAATTATATTTCTATTTAATCTCATTAAAATCTACAGAAATTCTGTGGTCAGGAAATGAGAATGATCCTAAAGGCAAATAAAATACCATTGATCTAGAGAGTATTACTATACCACTAACCTATAGCAAATTATTATCTATCCAGGAAGTATACGAACACAATTACAAAACACTTTTCACACAAAGATCTAAACAACTGGAGAAATACTAATTGTTTATGGCAACATTGTACAATGATCAACTATGACAGACTTAGCTCTTCTCAGCAATATAATGATCTAAGACAATTCCAAAAGACTCATGGAGGAAAACACCATCCCCTTGGCAAAAAACTGGAAATTTAGGAGATGCCCATCAATTGGGGAATGGCTAAACAAGTTGGGGTATATGCATGTAATGGAATACTATTGTGCTATAAGAACTGAGGAGGAGATGGACTTCATAGTTACCTGGAGAGGCTTAAACAAACTGATGCTAAGTGAGAAGAGCAGAATCAGGAAAAACTTGTACACAATCACAGGCA
>JAQQSU010006938.1:0-13370 GCA_028627135.1 Pseudochirops cupreus | reverse complement strand
AAAAGAGGCCCAAAAAGCCAGTGAGGAGAAGAATGCTTTGAAAAGTTGAATTTGCCAGATGTAAAAGGAATTCAAAAACTCACTGAAGTGACTAATTCCTTCAAAATTAGATTGGAGCAATTGGAAGCCAATGACTTTATGAGAAATCAAGATACTATAAAACAGATCCAAACAACTGAACTAATAGAAGGCAATGTGAAATATCTCATTGGAAAAACCACTGACCTGGAAAATAGATCCAGGAGAGATAATTTAAAAATTATTGGACTACCTGAAAGCCATGATCAAAAATAGAGCCTGGAGACCATCTTGCCAGAAATTATCAAGCAAAATTGTCCTGATATTCTAGAACCAGAGGGCAAAATAGAAATTGAAAGGATTCACTGATTACCTCTTGGAAAAGATCCCCAAAAGAAAACTGCTAGGCATATTATAGCCAAATTCCAGATTTCCCAGGTCAAGGAGAAAATACTACAAGCAGTCAGGAAGAAACAATTTGAGTATTGTGGAAACACAATCAGGATAATACAGCTTCTACATTAAGGGATCAAAGGGCTTGGAATGTGATATTCCAAAGGTCAAAGGAGCTAGGACTAAAACCAAGAATCACCTACCCAGCAAAACTGAGTATAATGGTATAGGGAAAAATATGGTCATTCAATGCAATAGAGGACTTTTAAGTGTTCTTGATGAAAAAACCAGAGCTGAACAGAAAATCTGACCTTCAAATACAAGAAGGAAGACAATCATGAGAAGGTAAACAGGAAAAAGAAATCATAAGGAACTTATTAAAGTTGAACTATTTACACTCGTACATGGAAAAATGATAATTGTAATTCATGAGACTTTTCTCAGCATGAGGATAGTTGAAGGGAATATATATATGTATATATGTATACATACATATATATGTATGTATAGCAGGATGTATGTATATACAAATATGCATGTGAGTGTGGGCATTTGTGTGTTCATGTATACATAGACAGAGGGCACAGGATGAGTTGAATATGAAGGGATGATATCTAAAAAATAAAATTAAGAGGTGAGGAAGGAATTTATTGAGAGATGAAGAAAGGGAGTGATAGATTAGGGTAAATTATTTTATATAAAAGAGGCAAGAGAAAACTGTTACAAAGGAGGGGAAGAGCAAGAAGGTAAAAGGGAATGAGACAACCTGATTCTCATTGAATTTGGCCTAAGAAGGGAATAATATACACACTCAATAGGGTATCTTACCCTACAGGAAAATAGGGGTGAAGGGGATAAGAAGGGGGAATGATAGAAGGGAGGGAAGATTGGGGGAGAGGGTAGTTAGAAGCAAACATTTTTGAAAAGGGATAGGGTCAAAGGAGAAAATAAATTAAGTGGGGGGTGGGATAGGATGGAGGGCCTATTTCACAATATAACTACTATGGAAATGATGTAGGTAACTATACGTGTACAATCTATGTTGAACTGTGTATCTTCCCAGTGGGTGTGGGTGAGGAGGAAAGAAGGGAAAAAAAAATCTGGAACTCAAAGTTTCAAAAAACAAATGTTTAATTTTTTTTTTTTTAATGTGCAACTGGGAAATAAGATATACAGGTACTGGGGTATAGAAAGCCATCTTGCCCTACCAGAAAGTTAGGAGATGTAAGGGGGAGGATATAAGAGACAACAGATTGGGTGAAGGGGTATTCAGTAGGCTTGTTATTTTGGTGTGGGAAAGATGGAGAGAGAAAAAATTGCGACCAAAAATCTTGTGGAAATGAATGTTGAAAACTAAAAATAAATAAACTTAAAAAAAAATTGAGTCAGGTTGAAATATGTGCTGATGAAGGAGTTTTCCATACTGGAAGTTTTTGATATTGAGAAAACCTGAGATCCATTGAATTCTGGTATAACATATGAATCTTCTTGTCTCAAATATAACATTCAACAAGAGCGAAACTGTCAGACTAAAATATGGAACAGTTAAATTTTGTTATCAACCAGTCCACAAATAGTAATTGGTTACTTCTGCTAAGTTTCAGGTATGTTAAATGAGCAGGATACAAATATAAAAATGAAGCATGTCCTGCACTCAGGGAACTTACATTCTCTTGATTGTTAGTTGTTTACTTTCAACTTCCAGAGATAATAGGACAGAGGGTTTCATTTCCATTGGTGTCATTGGAGACTATTAATGTATTGTTGTTTTGTTGCTCTAGAGACGTCATTATAATACATCAGATTTTGGTGTCTACACCATAATATGAACATAACTTAGATTTTTACAACAAAACATGCTTTATTTGATATAAGGAGAAAAGTGACCCATTGTAGTGAGATAAAAGATGGAAGAAGGGCACAGGAATTCTGTTGTGATTGCATTTCCATAATAGATTTTTTTCTTTGTGATTCTAATGACATCAAACTATTCTTGGGATGTAAAATATCCCAAATTCTCTCTAAAAGGTTTACCAGAACATTTACTACTGATTTACCACAGGACTGTGTCTGTGCATTTCATACAACTGTTCATATAGCCCCCTGATATCTAGAAAAATAAGGATCTGAGAAACTGAAGATGCTATACTGAGGACTAAAAAAGATAGGAATGGGGATGTTAAACACAGTAATATCTCACTGAATCAGAAGTCATGCATCTAACAGTCTTTGCCTCAAGGACTCAGTTTACAAACCAAGAAGTAATTGAAAAAGGAATCTAAGCTTTTGAAATATCTGTCACAAAGATCCAGTCACTGAAACTAGGCTGATTTCAAATCTTGGTGATTCTTATAATTTTTTTTTTTAGTGAAAGAAGATTTATTAAATTTTGTGTGACTATGACAAAGAAAGTAAATAGAGTATGAGTACCTTTAAGATTTCTCCCATGAGAAGTAGGAAGCACTTAAGTATATGTTTTACAGGAAAATTCCTTTAAAATATTTCTGATCCTTTAAATTTATATCGTAGTATGTAAGGCGCTGGTAAGGTTAATATCACCAGAAATGCTCAGCTTGTTCATCTCATTGAATTTTTCATTTGATGATTGAACTGCAACAAATGGACATCATTGACAGCAACTTTGAAATGATCCATCTCAATGAGAATTTGAATTTTGAATGGTTTACCCGCTTCAAATGGGAACACAAAGTGTCTTTCCTCTTTTCTTCAGGCATTGTTGAATTTTGAATTACGAACAATTACTCCTCTGTTATCCTCATTGAAGTGGGGATTGCAATGGAAGGCCACATCATTCCCTTTCTTGAAATCTAAGGTAATTTTGTTTGCCTTGGCTTTTGTTCTGCCCATAATGGTTATCAGCATGCAAGGCATAATTCCTCCTAGCAAGGGAAGATCACAAGGCACTATCAGTGGGCCTGCCACAGCAGGTGTTGGTACACCAGGGGTAATTATGGGCCCTGAAGGCAGATAAACTCCAGGATCACTAGGCTGTCCTGGAGCTGGATAGCTTCCAGATGCTGCTGGTCTAGGATAGGCTCCTGGTGCTGTTGGACCAGGGTAGGCCCCAGGTGCTCCTGGTCCAGGGTAGGCCCCAGGTGCCTCCTGGACTAGGGTGGGCCCCAGGTGCTCCTGGACTAGGGTAGGCTCTAGGATATCCTGAGTATGCCCCAGCACCAGCAGGTTGGTTTCCCCAAGGACCTTGTGTCCAACCTTGTGATTTTGGATTTCCAGACCCAGATATGGCATCATTAAGAGAAAATCCATCAGCCATTTTCCTGGTGTAGTATGGCTTTTGTCTTTGTCCTAGAGTGGCTGGAGTGGTCACTTACTAGGACTAGACCAGCATCAGCTATGCAGTACAAACAGAACCCAACCCCAAGTACAAACTCTGCCCTGCCAGCCTAGGAAGCAGGAGTCGATTCTTATGAAAATCTGGCTTTCCAACCTGGTGGTGGAAGAGCAACAAATGTGGATATGTGCAGTTTAGAGGAAGATGAAGTGCCAGGAGTGAGAATTAATCTTCCTAATTCACAGGTTTGATCACATTTTCTTCCTCTGGTTCCAAGATCATTAGGAGCTCTGAGGCTCTCCTCCATCTGCTTCCAAATTTTCTTCCTAATTTTATGTGACTCAACTCCTTTAAGTATTTACTTCATTCCTGACCTAGTATTGCCCCTCAGCCTTTGAGCATTTGCACTTGGTCATCTGTGCTAGGCACAGGCTTCTCCCCCATCTGCACCTGTTGAAATCCTTCTCTTCCTTTAAAGCCTATTTTAAGGGACCACTGTTCTCGTGAGGTTTTTCCTAATATCCCATCTCTTCCAATTTCACCAACCAATAAGTGACCTCTTATAGAATGCAAGCTTCTTGAAGGC
Organism: Pseudochirops cupreus; assembly: GCA_028627135.1. NCBI lineage: Eukaryota > Metazoa > Chordata > Mammalia > Diprotodontia > Pseudocheiridae > Pseudochirops > Pseudochirops cupreus. The sequence continues at coordinate 9,063 of JAQQSU010006938.1, read as the reverse complement.
AGGGACTGTTTTGATTTTTGTCTTTGATTCTTCCCAGGTCTAGCGTAGTACCTTGTGCACGTGATTTATTAAATAAATGCTCATTGAATTGAATAAAATCACTACTTCCTTAAATTTCCTTAGAACAATTTTGCACTGGATCTCTCCTTTTTCCTTATTAGATTCTATGGCAACACTGATTTTACTCTAGCCCCACTATCACCCATCCCTCCAGGGTTCGCAAATACTCTTAAGGGCTTGGGAGATTTCTCTGCCATTGGCTAGATCTACCAATGATTGTGTTCCTTCAATCTATTTATTCACTTAAAAGCTAAATTCGCTTTTACAAAGGAATATTTACTTCAAAGATATAACAAGAATAAATACACAAAGATTTTCCCCACCACCTTGGAGCATAGTTCCCCCTCCTCCCCATACCACCATCACATCTGAGGAAGGAATTTTAATCAACTTCACAGTTTAGCTGAGTTCCTACATAGTATTACTCCCACCAAGTTCAAATCTGAATACTCACTGAACTAGCATCTGGGACCTTGGCTTCTCATGACTTTGCTAGACTGAAGTTCTGGACTCTAGTTTCCCCAAGGTTCAAGTTCTGGAGTCAAGGACTCCACTCCCAACATCTAGAATAGAGAAGGACAAATAAGAGAGACCAAAATCCCAAATCCTTTGGGTCACATGGCTAAAGGATATGGAGAAGTGTTCCTCAGGCCATTTCTCCCTTTATTGCCATTACTAAATAATTCTTTTATGCTAACACTTCCTGGAAAAGAGACATTAGCCAAGTAGATTTAAAGATACAGACAATCCCTCCCAACCATGCTGTAGGCATATTTGGGATGTCAATACATTTACCAGTTCTCCTGAAGCAGGTCTCAAGAGTATGGCATGTGGCTGTTGCTTTTTTAGGTGATCTGGCCATTCATCAATTCCCATCATACTAGCTTTAGCTATACTTATTTTTGTACCTGCTTTATTACACTTTCCCAAAATCATATTTAGGGTGGAGTAACTTCGGCTTAACCTCAGGGTGCCAAAATTTGGAGAGCTCTGACGGTACTTATTGTACTTCAGCATAATAGAAATAACTGAATCAGTATTTAGCTAATAAGAATAATTAGTTAAAATGGGAAATCCACGGTTGAAAGACTTTCTCTTTTCACTGTTCTAATTCCCTACCCTACATTTAAATGCCTTTGTCTTAAAAAAAATTACTCAAGGGTTGCTTTGTCCACCTTCACCCTTTTCCCAAATAAATGGCAAATGCTTAGAGTCAGGGGCTATTACATCTTTCATTTTTTTTATCTCCAACTCCAACCAATGCCACCCTATGCTTTGAACAGAATGGCTTATTGAATGCAATGAGATTGACGGTAGTTACATGGATTGAAGTGAAAGCTGGCAGGCTGATAGTTCAGGAAAAGACAGTAAAACTTCAAAAAGAGATGCAGAAGAGTCTATTGGGTTATAAAGCCCAATACAGATAACATAACATAAAGATGTGGCAGGAGTTATCAGGAGGAGGTTAAATTATGTTAATTTTCTCCTACATGAGGAGATAGGGAATTATATACGGTATTAAAAATGATTTCCCTCAAGCAAAATTAAACTAATGTTTAGGATCTAGGAGGGGTAAACTTCAGTTAGCTGGAAAATTCACTCATATGGAATACATCTTTCCTTCAAATTATTTGTGACATGATATTGTTGCAAAAAGACTTCAAGATAATTTGACTGCAAATGAAGAATCTTGAAGTTAATAGCAGGAAAATTTAGAAAGAATAAGCACTCATCTCATTTCCATTTCCATCCCCAAGTCCACCCTCACCCCTACCCCCATTTCCCCTCCCCCTCCTCCTCCCCATCACTATCCCCATCTCCATCCCTTCCTCCATCCCCTCCTCCATCCCCCTCCCCATCCCATCCCATCCTATCCTCATTTCTTCTTCACCATCATCTTCATTCTCATCTCTTTTACTTTCCTAAAGGCTCGGAGGAAGGAAATAGGAGATATTTTAGGAAACTGGCTAGATAAGTTAAAGGGAACTTAAGTTGAGGTGGATTTTTAAAATTATCAGAAAATAATTAAAACCTTTATTGTCAGTTCAATGGTAGAAATATTTTAGGGAAGGGAAAGACAAATAATTAGGGCAAGGATAACCAAATTGCAGCTAGATATAGTGGAAAGCATAATGAATTCTGAATGAGCACCCTATTTTGAATCCTGATTTTGCCACTCACTACTTGTATGACCTTAGACAAGTCATTCAACCCCCATTTTCTCATCTATAAAATGAGATTAGCATAGATATATGACATCTGAGGTTACTGCCAGTCCCAAATCTGTGATCCTGGGCAAGACAGTAGCATAGTATAGTGCTGAGGTTTCCAAACTGTATAGTACAGCCCCATAGAACACCAAAGCAGGATATTTAACTTTTTAATAAACAGAACTGTGACGTCTTTCATTTGATCCTGGGAACCATGAAAAAGTGAATGAGACACCAAAGGTGCCAAAGGTAAGACAGTCTGGCAGCCTCTGGCTCAGTGGCGACTGCCTGGATTTGAAGTAAGATAACCTGTATTTGCATTTTGGCTCAACTCTTTTTTTTATGACCTTTATGATTACTGTGCTTCCGTTTCCCCATCTGCAAATTAAAGCTTGGACCATATTATATTCAAGGTTTCTTAGATAATTAAATACTATGATGCTCTTTAAAGGTCCATAGGTTATTCATAAATAACTGATGTTGTATATTACATTAAGCCTATGTAATTATGTACAAAATATAGAGCGCAGCATGCCAATTAAATGAATTCTCATATTAGAATATGGAAGGTAGGATGGCACAGAGGATAATTAGATTTAGAAATCAAGAAGTCCTAGAGTCTAGTCTTGCCTTTAATAATAGTTATGTGACTTTGGCTATGTGACTATCTATAGCCCAGGCACCTAACTGAATTTACACATCACAGGTTTCTTTACCAGAAATGGATGAAAACTAATGGAATCTCAGGTCTGTACAAAAAATAAAAACATTATAGGAATGGTGGAGGAAACAAACATTTATTAAACACCTACTATGTCCAGGCACAATTTGAAATACTCTACAAATATTATCTCATTTGATTCTCACAATAACTATTTTAGGAAGGTACTATTATTCTCCCCATTTTATGGTTGAGGAAACTGAGACCCACAGAGGCTAAGTGACTTTCCCAGGGTCACACAGCAGCTACGTGTCTGGGGCTGGATTTGAAATTATGTCTTTCCTGACTCTGGGCCCATTGCTCTACCCACTGTACCACCTAGTTACCCCCAGAGAGGTAGAATTTGTGATAATTCAGACATTAGAAACATGCAAAGTAACTTTTGTACTAGCTCTGAAGAAATATTTGTCCAAAGGACTGATAAAAAATTATCATTTTCATTTGCCTAGTAAACCTACTTACCTTTCCTTCAAGGCCCAGCTCCATTACCATAAACTCTTTCCTTAATCTGTCCTAGATCAAATAATTTCTCCTTTCTTTGAACTCTCATAGGATTCCACTAGTACCTTTTTTCTGGTCCTTTTCATAATACGTTACATTACTGTGATTGTTGTTCTTGTCTTTTTGGCTCTGGGGATCAGCAGCAGCTGCAACGTTATGGATCAGCATTGATTTGTGGTTAAAGCTCTCTACTAACCTTAAAGTTGGGAGGGCCCCGAATTCAAGTCAGGACTTTAATGTGCTGGCTTTGTGACTTTAGGCAGTTTGTTTAACTCTTAATGCTCTAGGCAACTCTTTAAGACTATGTGTCACAGAGATTCTACATTGGGAGAATCTACATTGGGAGAGAATTTCTTGTCTGAAGGGTTCCCTATGCCAATGAAATCCCAGGTCCATTCATTCTTTCTCCCTCTTCTTCTGACCCATGAGATCCTTGAGTTCAGTTACATCTCTTCCCCACGTCTCACTTTCATCATCTTCGCAGTCCTGTTGCTCTTAGATACCACATAGTTGATACTCAGGAAATATTTGTCGAGTGAATGAATAAATTAATTGTCTAAGCTTTTTCTTTATTATAAACAAGGAAACAAACTCATTTTTAAGGACTTTAGAAGTACCTATTTATGTATAATTTCTGTGCTAATTACAAATCATTCTTATTTTTCTCATTCATTAAAACAGGCCCAGAAGGACCACTTCTTGGTAAAGCTTGGTTGGTCTCATTTAAGTGTGCATAGGTTTGAAAGCAATAAACCTGTATTTCTCTAAAAATACTCAATAAATTTAGACTGAGCCTTCCCTTTCCCTCCTCCCTACTGGTACTAATTAGTGATGTTATGACTGTATTTATACTAAGAAAACAGTTTTTCAAAGAAAGCATACTTCAGAACTGCCTCCAGCTTGGAAATACATGTTTTAAAGGAAATCCACCTAGGGCCAATTTTCTTACTTGTACTGCCCTCCAGTAGCACTGAACTGTGTAGGAAAAAATCCTCTGAAATCAAAACATCATTTGCACTTAGTAATGCAGTCCACTGACTTGTGTCAACTCAATTCACAGCCAAATTATGATTTCCCTTTGGGATGATGTGCTAAGTAATAGAGGAGAGGAAGAAAGACACCAAGACAAAGCAAAGACATTGACTTTTTTGAGCCATGGGAGTCTTCCTTCTTGCAGAATTTGGAGGTATGGTTCAGAAGGAGTAGTGTGACATGGATAGTGGTATTCTTGGGTTGCTTCTGTGATCCTCTGAGCCAAAGGGTACTCCCAACTTGTTGGAATCTTTTGCACAATGGAATTTTCCCTGAAAAATAGTATCCCTCTCAACTGACAGTCCTGTAGGAAATATCAGGATATATTGTCAGCATTTTGGGTTCTTTACATGCACTCTGGGAAACCACTGCAACTTGGCAAAGTAATCTTGTGGTTGCTTTACAGAGTGGTGCAAAAATAAAGCCAGATTCATTTGGGTACCATTGGATTTAGAATTTTTTTCCTCGTTGGTTCATCACATTTTTCTTTTGGCTTAAGGCCCTCTGGGCTTCAGTAGTACAGATGTGGCCTTTTCCTCATTTCCTCTGGTACAGTATACAGTTCCAACCTGGCTCTAGCAGAAGAAACTACAATTGCAGTTTTCCCTAGGCCCACGTTTATTTAGTACTGCTAATCTTGGATTTTCAAACTTTATTCTTTTCCTGTAGCAGAAAATGTCATCATGGCTATGAGCCCATTAACATTATACTTTTCTTGATTTACAGAATCTGGAAGTCTGGGCCTGGTAACACGAGCACCAAGGTCAAGTACTTTTAGAGTTGATCTATCTGGTTTCTGGAGGGAGGGAAGAGAAAGGCTGGTTTGTTCCCACAGTTCTGTTCAGACCTTGCAGAAGAATTGCTCTTGTTTAAGCACAGGCCTACAGCTAATAATGATGATTCAAAGTCATCAGGTTCAATGTCTTTCTTTTACCTGTGAGGAAACAGAATCCCAGAAATGTTGTGACTTTCCTTAAAATCACAGTTATTCACTGATAAGGCACAATTTCAAATACAGTTCCTATAATTCTAAATCCAGTAGGAAGAGTGCCTGATTTGGAGTTAGAGGCCCAGGGTTCTGCTTCTTACTACATATATGACCTTTGGAAATTCACTTAACCTCTCTAGGCTATTTCCTCATCTGGAAAATGAAGGTTTTGGACTAGATACCTCCCAGTTTTCTGCAAGCTCCAAGTCTAGGATGGCCTAATTAGATGGGCAAGATTCGTAATGGGGGAAATCTAGGCTTGGACCAAATTGTGAAGGCAGCAAAGTTTTCCTTTGGTATCCTATCATTAGCTTTCTCCCAAACTCATTATCAGCTCTGTGCTTGCCTAAGCATTTCTGTACTCCTCTTGAACTAAACAAAACAAAAACAAAAGCCATCCTCTTCAGGCACTGTCCAAAGTTTCAGATTTTCTGGACCTCTTTCTTCCCATCACAATTTACCCACGTTGGAGAGAACATCAGCCTCAGTACTCAGAAGGCCTTGTTTCAATTCCTAGCATTGGTTCTATTAGCTCTGTGGCCTTGGAAAGGTATCTAAATCACAGTCCCTTCCTGAAGGTAATAACATCTGGCTTACCTACTTCAGTGACTGTTGTGAGGATCAAAGGAAATTGCCTCTAAAAAGTGGCTTGTGCTGTAAAGTAAAAACTATTATTACACTTATGTCTTGTTCTATTTTGGGTAGCTAGGTGGTGCAGTGAATAGAGCCCTGAGCTTAGAATCAGGAAGACTCATGTTCGTGAGTTCAAGTCTGACCTCAGGCACTTAACTAGCTATGTGAGCCTGGGCAAGTCACTTAACCCTGTTTGGCTCAGTTTTCTCAAGCATAAAATGATCTGGAGAAGGAAATGGCTAACCACTCCATTATCTTTGCCAGGAAAATCCCTCATGAGGTAACAAATTGTCAGTCATGACTGAAAAGACTCAAGAACATCAACTATAAACCCATTCCTTTAGGGCTTTGCTTTATTCCTAGTTGGCCCAATAAGCTAATTAGGACAGAGGTGTGAATGTCTGATGAGAGCTTTAACAGTTCCACATGCAGGATAACATTTGCATTTTAACGGGGCTGTTCATGTTAATCTCCAAATTTAGCTAAGGTGGGAATTTCAGGTTATATAATAATGACCCTCCCTTCTTATGGGCAAACTTTGGGTCCCTGAGAACTTTTCTAGGGCAAAGCCCATCCAGGATAGCTGTTTGCCCCATCTTCCTTTCTCCCGTATGTGATCTGGGCTATCTCTTGAGTCCGCCAGGGATGACAGGGTAAGAATAATGCCCAGCTTCTTTTTCTTCTGTGTTGCCTGATCTCCTTGACTCGTCACAAGATATGAATGAAATAGAAGCCAACAACTCCATTCCTTTAGATGAGATGAAGGACAATCAGGTTTTACCACCTGCCCTGATTCTGATTCAGTCTAAAATCCTTTAGGCTTTTCCAACTACCTTGCAATCCAATTTTTTTTTTTTACTGTATTGTCTCCTTAATTAGAATCAAGATCCTTGAGAGCAAGGACTGTCTAGCTTTTCCTATTGTATCCCTAGTGCTTAGTACACTGTTTGATACATAGTAAGCATTCAATAAATTCTTTGTCATTCATTCATTCATTCATTCTTAAATTGCTTTCAGGTAATTATGCATATTATATTATATATCTAGGATTATTTTTATTATTAATTGTGTTAGCATAATAATTATTATTAATAGTATAATTAGTATATTATTAATACTAATGTATATTACATATATCTAGTATATTACATGCAATATATAATATACTATATATATAGTAGCATGTATACAGTCCTTTAAGGTTTGTGAAGTACTTTACAGATTTTATCTCATTTTATCCAATCCTGTGTTGTTATTTTTGAGTTGTGACCTCATTTAGAGTTTTCTTGGCAAAGATATTGGAGTGGTTTATCTTTCCTTCTCCAGCTTAATCAACAGCTGAGGAAACTGAGGCAAACAGTGTTATAGGGTCACACAGCTATTAAGTGTCTGAGGTCAGATTTGAACTCAGGAAGTTGAGTCTTGCTGACTCCAAGCCTGGCAACTCTATCCATCTGGCTGCCCCAATAACTCTATGAGGTAGATGCTGTTATTAACACCATTTTGTAGATGAAGACTTTGAGTTTGAAAGTACATAAATGACTTGCCCAGGATCACACTGTTAGTAAGTATCTGAGGAAAGAGTTGAACTCAGGGCTTCCAAATTCCAAGTCCATCACTCTATCCACTATTGCAGTTCAATGCACTGCTAAACTGCCAATTTTATGTTGGTTTTTTTTTTTCTTTAGCTTCTGGTGCCTTAGAAAGGCAGCAGAAACTTCATTGTCTAACATTGGCGCCCATTGCTCCTGAATGCAGCCCATACCTGATTAAAATGTAATTGGGAAATGTTTAACAACATAGATGAAAATACAATAAAGTATTTATATTACGTTTTAAAACTAAGTAAACATGCAGGCCACAAGATCCTTATGAATGTTTCAGGAGCCCTATTTCTATTTCAGTTGGACCCCGCTTGTGAAGGGGAAAGAGGGCTAGGACTGGCGAGGATGGCAGTTGTCTCAAATTCAGATTCTGATGCCTGGTAGCTTTGTGTCCCTGAGCAAGGGACTTACTCTTGAGTAGTTTCTTTCATTGTATAATGGAGCAGATCACAGGGTTGGGGAGGGGAGGGGAAGGAAGGAGAGAGGCCCGAGGTCAAAGATGGCAAAAGTCACTTAACTTCTCCCAGCTCAGTTTTCTTATCTTTCAAAGGAGGGCCTTGGACCATCTCTGAAGTCCCTTCAGACTCCCAATCTATGACATTCAGTTGTAAAATGGTGTTAATAATAGGACCTACTGTAGGGCTACTGGGAACCCAGATGAGACATGTGTATAAAACATTATACCAACCTTAAACACTGCACAAACAAGATCTCCATGCCTACTAAGGGAACCTTCTTCACTGAATTGATTTGCTCCCCCTTTGGCACCTTTGTTATTCTCCTATTTGGTACCCCCCTTCCCCATTCTTGCCAAAGCAATTCACAATATTTATCTGCCTCATGAGATCTTGCCCCACTCTGCTCTATCTGGAAGAAAACAAGCACTTATTAAGTGCCTACTGTGTGCCAGGAATGGTGCCAAGAGTCTTACAAACATCATCTCATCTGATCCTCACAACAACCTTGGTGCTATTTTTATTATTCTCATCTTATAGTTGAGGGAATTTGCTTAGCGTTGTACAGATAATAAGTATTTGAGTACAGATTTGAACTCAGGGCTTCTTGACTTCAGGACCAGCACTCTATCTACTAGCCCACTTAGGTGTCCCAATTTTAGAATTAGAAGCGATTTTAGAGATGCTATATTTCAATCTATATACTTTTTCAGTGAGGAATCCAAGATTTAGAGAGAACTGTCTTTAGCCACTCAGCTAAATCTACAGCCCCCAGTCTTGTCCCCTTCCTACTCCACCAGTTGTCCCCTCTTGTCACTTCAAATACCCCAGACCAAAGTCAGGGGTTAACCTTTTTTTT
>JAQQSU010006937.1:0-13370 GCA_028627135.1 Pseudochirops cupreus | reverse complement strand
AGAAATAATATGGGAATTTCCCCCTTAGATTGAAAAGGTAAACAAATAAGCAATTAACCATTCCCTGACTCACCTATTAGAAAAAAAAATCTTGTGTATCAATTTGAACTTATTCTGGTCATTTTAAGGGAAATGTGAAAAAGTGAATTAATACCATTCATAACCTTGTGCTAAGATAAGTCAGAATTTATTACACTAATTGGCATTTAGGCAAATTGGAATTTTGCTAAGATCTGATAAAGAAACATTTGAAAGGTGAGAGCTTCAAGTTCCCCAGTTTTGGGGAAGTGGAACAAAGCATGCCTCTGAAAATTTTTTCAGAAGTTCCACTCCCTTTGAGTGGAGGTTGAGAGCATTTCACTCTCTAAGAAATTTTTAGGAATAAATATAGCACTGAAGTACAAGGTAAAATTAGCAGGTTAAGAGAAAAGTGCTGCAAAAATAATAGGGAATCTAAATTCATAATAAATCTAACAAGGATCCCACTAGCAAAATCCCATGAAAACTATCTCTAAAGGCAAGGTCATTTAGTCTGAGAAGGGAACTTGTTTATTTTGGAACTTGCTAGGAAATTCGCAAAATATTTGAAATGATTTATGAGATTTTTTAATTTGACTTTGAAAAAGAAAAATGTTATGTAAGAAAAACCTAGTAAATCCTTATTGTTTATTACAATATGGAGAGGACAGTTAACAGAGATCCTAAAGAAAGATCCAACTGATATCACAGATTTCCTCCAAGCCCAACAAACTGTCTGAACTTGTGCACACCCAATTTACATTCTTCATGTGCAATCTCACATTGATGGCCTTGGTCCTATTTTTGATGGCAACAATAGTGCTGATTGCTTATTGACAATCGTGGTTGTGGCTGACCCTATCGCCTAAGCAACCTTAGCCCCCCAATCTTATGGAGCTATATCTTAAACAAAAAGGGGGAGAAGGCCCAGGCCCTGTGAGACAGGATCACACAAACAAGATAGTTTATACACTGCTGAGGATCTCACACCTGCTATGCGCCAGCTCCGTAGAGTATGAAGCTAAGGTGCTGGCAAAGAGGTGGCAGTGGTGAAAAAGTAATGTGTAAGACACCCACAGGTACTTGGGAAGGCCCCTATTCCTTCATAACGTGGGGGCCAGGGTATGCTTGTATCTCCACAGATGAAGGTCAACAGTGGGTTCCTATAGAGTGTCTGCATTATCTCTAAACCAGCAGCAGAAAAGGAAAAAGAGGAGGCGCCCATCCTGATAATGGCGGAGACCATGCCAGATGAATAGGCAAGGGATGTGGCTGCTGCCTTCATCACGCTTGCCATCTCACCACCTGCTCATGCGGAACAACATAGCCAACCCACCACACCATTGGCTCCATCAGTCAAGCTACAGTGGATGGCCATTGATGGCACATCATAAACTATACACAATTATGTTCTGTTCCCCAGCAAATGTGGAGTCCATCAAAAGACAGAACTTGGAAAAGTCTATGGAAAGCCATGGTTTCCATAGGATCAATTGTAATAACAGCTTGGGACCACACTGGGGAACATGGCAGCAAGTGCTCGAGCCCGGGGACTGGAAAGCACAAGCAAATGTTGGATGTAGCTTTTACACTCAAGCATGTTTGAGGAAAAAAGCTCAGGACAGTTACCATTCCTCTTCAAAGAACGTTATCTTTAAACGGTCATGCATATTATAGGCTAATTCTGTTGACAAGGGTATCTTAGGGAAATTTCCAGTGAAGCACTCTTTTTATCTCAGTTGTAATGTTCTTTGTATCTCAGTTGTAATGTGAAATGCCAAAAAGAATTCCTTCATTAAATTGTTTTGTCAGTGTTTATACAAATGTAAGATTTGCCATGGACTGGTAATTTGTATAGCTGTTAATAACTCTCTTTTGCAAGTGATTAATACTACATTTAGTTAAGTCCTTTATATCTTTTTAAAATGATTCAACTTTGTGTTTCATGTTTTGTTGCATAGTGAAAATGTGGGGACATAATGTAACAGGAGCTCAAGGGGTATTTAATGTGACACGTATGAATTGTACAGTTAGTCTCTTGCTATGTCTGTATCTGCTGTGTAAAACCAAGTGGTGCAAGCTCAATGTGTCAAAAGGCTTTGAAGAACAAGCCAGAATTGATTTAATATCCGCAGTTAATTCAAACAGCATTGGACTGTGGTTATAAGTATAGGACATTTTGTGTTAATGGCTAAAACCTCATAGTTGAGGCATATTATTGTTTTGTGGTTCTCCTTTGTTTGGTTTAATGTTTTTGTAATAACTTAGTCATGATTCAAGCTGATACTCACTTGGCACTTTCTAAAATAAAATGGGGGAATTGTAGGGATCAGTGTGAGTCTAAAAGCACCTTTGGTGCTGAGGGTCACAGCCCAGTTGCTAAAACTCATGGTGTAGTTTTAAAAGACCACTTGCCTGATGAGCAGCAGCTGAGATTGGCTGGCTTGGCCTGTCCTCCCATTGGTCCATCCCTCTAGCTCACGTGAATATCATGCTTTAATTGTGTGCCTCTAGGGTATATAAGGAGGGCACTACAATACAATAAAGGACAGCTGCTGTACACTTCTCTCTCGCCTCTGGTCTCTTCAATCCCTCCTGAGAATACAGCCTAAGGCTGGCCCTTAGGCTACAGAGTTAAGAAGCAGCCGTTTCAGGTTTGTTGTTAATAGGGCTAATTTCATAAAGTCTGAGCTAGTTTTCACTATACAAACTAGTTACTAGAAAACTAAATTTAGGAGGTTGTACTAAATTGCATTGAGTGTTGTGACTGGCAAGTTTTAGCAATACTGACTACGAAACCTTTGCAGGTGAGTTGGAACCAGAGAAGCAGATATACTAGTGGGAACTTCCCTCAGAGGTGCCCTGAGAATGAGGCTTACTGCAGAATTTCCAAGGTAAGATGTTTCCGGGGACCAGATAACACATGTGAAAGCGGGACTCAAGATGAAATATTCTGATTAAATGGACTTTGGAAGTGGGTTACCAGGAACAAGGAAATCTGATATTATTTAAAATTGATGATCATTATTGCATTTCCTTGGCTATAATGTTTCATGGTGTTCATGCTGCCTGCAAGAGAGATATGTCTAAACTGCTTTTATTTATTGTTAGGGAATCAAGGTCATTCCTCCTGCAACTTCTAGTAAATTAAGAGTCCGTATTCTGTTAATATTAACCTCATATGATAAAAACTTGACTTACTTAATAAGAGTGTTAAATGTTTGATATTCCTCAGATGGAAGCCAAAGGGAGAATTTGAGCTTCCCAAAGTAATTTAGTTATTTGTTAACTCCCCTAGCTAACTGCATAAGAGAATTTACCTAATGTCTAGGTTTATTGGTTATCTTGGTGATATGTAAATCTCCCCTCTCAATTAGTCCATTGTAACCTTTTCAAGGTAATTTGATCAGTAACCTGACCTAGTTTATCTAGAGAGTCTCTTTAGCCAGGTTTGTCTCCTTAGGGAATGTATGAAATTACGACTCTACTTAACCAAATTTGTTTAACTTTTATGACATTGAAGGGTATGGGATTATGATTTTTTGTGATTATTGTTGTTCAGTCATTTCAGTTATGTCTGAGTCTTCTTGATCCCATTTGGGGTTTTCTTGGCAAAGATGCTAGAATGGCTTGTCATTTCCTTCTCTAGCTTATTTTAGAGATGATAAAATTGAGGCAAACAAGGTTAAGTGATTTGCCCAGCAAACAGGTTTAAGTGATTTGCCCAGCAAACAGGGTTAAGTGATTTACCAGGGGTCATGTAGCTTGTAAGTGTCTGAGGTCAGATTTGAACTTCAGAAGATGAAGTCTTCCTGAGGCCATCCCCAGCACTCTATTCACTGCACCAACTAGATTCCCAATAGCATTTTTTGTGATATCTGCAGCCATATGCATTTTCTCCTGCTCTTGCTTTCAATACCTAGGTAATTTCCCTGTACTGAATAGTGCACTTGTTTTCCAGTGCAAGTCTAAGCCCCCTGACTCACAGGCCCTGAGGCAATTCCTCAAATTTTGATTCTAACCAAGAGACACTAGAAGAAGTTTGTCATCAATCTGGTCCCTAGTCCCCTTTGAAAAGATTCTACCAAGCTTTAAACAAAATAAGTAATGAGGAGGACAGCATTGATTTGGGTTATTTCAATGAACTTCCTTTGAGACCTTAACACAGCTCTCTGTTTATGAGAATAGTGTGCTTTTAAAAAGTGCAAAAATAGGAGAATTATGAGGAAAATACTTCATTATATATTATTTATTAATATTGTTCAAACCTAGTTTTATATGGATAGAAAACTGTCTAACCTAAAGCTTATAAGAAAGGTCAGGCTAACCTTAAATATACTCCAGGAAGTGAGACTGCTGCAAAGAATTCTTAAATCTCACCCAGGCCTTGTTTTGAGTCCACTCAAAGTTTGTGTTTTGGGTTCCCAAAAAATTCTTTATAAAAATTTTTCACGTTTTAGGTTTGTTCTCGGCCAATGCCAAAAGAGTGTGTATCTTACCATCAAAGCAAGCAGTTACCACTGGAGCTTAATGAGTAAGTACATCAGTGACATGGTCACATCTGAACATCAAGAATATCAATTTGATACAGACAACTGAGTCAAATATATAAGAATACAAGTCATTCACCAAATGATAAAGGGTCAAAGGATAAGAACAGTCAGTTTTCAGATGAAGAATTCAAAGCTATCTATAGTCATGTGAAAAAATGCTCTAAATCACTATGGATCAGAAAAATGCAAATTAAAACAACTCTGAGGTACCACTTCACACCTATGAGATTGGTTAATATGACAAAAAAGGAAAATAATAAATGTTGAGAAGATATGAAAAATTGGGACACTAATGCATTGCTGATGGACTTGTGAACTCTTTCAACCATTCTGGAGAGCAATTTGGAATTATGCCCAAAGGGTAATCAGTTCGATCCAGCAATACCACTACTAGGTCTATATGCCAAAAAGATCATTTTTTAAAAAGGGCATGCAAAAAAATATTTATAGCAGCAAAGAATTGGAAATTGAAGAATTGCCCATCAATTGTGAAATAGTTGAACAAGTTATGGTATATGAATGTAATGGAACACTATTGTGCTATAAGAAATGATGAGCAGGCAGATTTCACAAAAACCTGGAAAGATTTAAATGAACTGATACAAAGTGAAATAAGCAGAACCAGGAGACCATTGTATGCAATAACAGCAATACTGTAAGGATGATCAACTATAAATGACTTAGCTCTTCTCAGCAATACAATGATCCAAGGCAGTTCCAAAAGACTCTACATGGAAAATGCTATCCACATAGAGAGAAAGAACTGATGGAGTCTGAATAGAGAACAAAGCATACTATTTTCACTTTCTTTATTTTTTCTGTAATTTTTTCCCCTTTTGTTCTGTTTCATGGCTAATGTAATTAATATGGAAATATATTTTACATGACTGCACATATATACCCTGTATCAAATTACTTACTGTCTTAGGGAGAAGGAGGAAACAAATTTTGGAATTCAAAATTTTATAAAAGAATCAATGTTAGAAAATTGTCTTTACATGTAATTGGAAAAAATAAAATGCTATTTAAAAGAAAACAAAGAATATCAATTTGGTAGCTATGAGGAAGATAGACTGCAGAGAGGAGAGCACGGACAGGATGAGTCCAGATAGGTGGCAACTGCAGTAGTTTAGGTGAGAAGTGATGAAGGTCTGATCTAGTTAGGTAACTACAGAAGTGGAAAGAGAGGAATAGATATGAGAGATGTTGTAAAGATAAAACTGACAAGATTTGGCAACCTATTGATGATGCCAAGGTTGCAAACCTGGACCGCAAAAGGTAATGTGATAAGGTGGTGATGTGGAACTGGAGTCAGGGACAAGAGATAGATATGAGATGAGAGACCTTTACAATAGAGGAGACAATTGAATCTAAGATCACAGAGTTTTGGGGCATTTCCAAGATTAAGGCACAAGAAATGTATGATGATCTAGTAAAGAAAACTTAGAAAGAATAGTCAGTCAGGTTGTAAGAGAAACAAGTTATTTCAAAAACTGAATTTAGAGAATATTCATAAATAAGTGGTGATTAACAAAACCAGAAGCAACACGGAAGGTGAGGGCTGATAAAAGATCACCAGATTTAAAAACTAAGAAATAACTTTTTAGTACTTAAATTTTTATATAGTGTTACTAAACATATTCCATAAAAAAATTAACAAAAGTAGTCTTCTTAAATAAATTCTAGTAAAGCAGTTAAACTGCAATTTTCTAAGTTGTTAGTCAATGAAATGTGAGTTGCATGAATCACTGCACCTTAGTGAGAGATATTTATTTGAGAGTAACTACCATTTATTTATATGCTAACATCCTATCATCTGACAGAAGGTCAGCTCCTTGAAAGCAAGATCATCTCACTTTTGTCTCAGTATCCCCAGGAGCTAGTATGTCAGAGGAGGGTAGGGGCCGAACCTTTTGTTTCATTAGCATGAAATGGTAATGAAATTCTTTGAAGATACAGGTTGGCAACTTCTCTACAATTTAGCAGTCTTAAAGGATTATTTAGAGAGTAAATGACCTATATAGAATCACACAGACATGACTGGTCAAAAGGTAAAACCTGAACCCAGGTCTTCCTTCCTGACTTCAAGTCTAGCTCTCTAGCTACTATATCACATAGTGGGCCCTTAATAAATGATCAATGATTGATTCAAAATAATTTCCTATTAAATTCCTATTTTTGAAAGTAGATAAGTAAAGGTTGTTATAACAACATTTTACCTTCATTTTCTGAAGTCTGTCTGTATTTCTAGTGAAGCTTCCAATATGAGTCTGAATCTGATGACATTGTTTTAAATATTCTTGGTTTCGAACACAAGCCTTTCTTTCTGATTCACATACTTCTTTCAGGTATTTCTTTAGTTTTATATACTTCTGTTTAGTTCTAGGAAAAAAAATGCAGATTTTAAAAATAAAGTTAGATTTTGAGCAACAAATTTGAGAAAACATTTATACATAAGCATAGAATTATTCTAATACAACGTTAAAAAAGCATGGGGAGGCTAGGTGGCACAGTGAATAGAGCACCGGCCCCGGAGTCAGGAGGACCTGAGTTCAAATCCAGCCTCAGACGCTTAACACAAAAACTAGACGTGTGACCTTGGGCAAGTCACTTAACCCCAACTGCCCTCCAAAAAGCAAAAAAAAAAAAAAAAAAGCATATGACCTAGATGACTCTGATCTTAATCCAGAAATTTGAAAATGTTAAAGTTATATCTCTATAGGAAGAAAATTAAAGCAGCATTCCTGAAGTAATACACTAGTTAGATACAATCATACCTCTCCTGAGAAACTTATACAAAACTACATTTTATTATCCATGGCATAAAGACCTACTTAGATTTACTTCATACAATCAAATATGATTTTAAGTACACTGACATAAACATGTTAAAATAAATAACATATTAGCCATTTTACCGCATGGCAAGCTATTTTGAAATTACTAGCTCAATTGGAAATAGGACCAAATAGCAAACCACAACTCAGAAAACATTAAAAATCTCTAATTTTTAATTATTTAAGAAAAGACTGCATTTAGAAAACATAAAAATGCTTGCTATAAATTATAGGCTAACTTTCATGAAACTGTCTTCTAGTGTTTGATATCACAGATTAGCAATAATGATAACAGCTGATATTTATAAATGGCTATAAGGTAATGTGCAAAGTATTTTATATATTCTCTTTCTGTCCCTCCCTTTCTCTGTCTCTCTCTCCCTAAAATCTGCCTGTATTTTTGTCCCCACTTCACACCCATTTAAATTCTCTCCAACTCAAAGTTCAGCATTCTTACTTTTTAAAAAATTTAGTACTTTATTTTTCCCCAATTACATGTAAAAACAATTTTCAACATTCACTTTTAAAACTGAATTCCAAATTCTCTCCTTCTCTTAACACCCCCCTCATCGAGGAGGCAAGCAGTTTTATATAGGTTTATATATGTGCAGTCATATAAAACATATTTCTATATTAGTCGTGTTGTAAAAGAAAACAGATCAAAATAAAAGCCCAAGAAAAATAAAGAAAGTAAAAAAATTATGCCTCAATCTATATTCAGACTCCATCAGTTCTTTCTCTGGTAATGGATATAGCATTTTTCAACCTAAGTCTTTTGGAGTTGTCTTGGATAACTGCATTACTGAGAAAAGCTAAGTCATTCACAGTCGATCATCTTACAATATTGCTGTTACTGTGTACAAAGTCTAGCATTCTTCCCACTGAAACATACTGTCTCAAGACATATACAATTTTTTTTAAAAAGCAAGCTCCTTGAGGGCTGGGATTTTTATAGTTTTTGCCAGTTATTAGCAACTGGAGGGAAGGGTGGCATCAAGGAAGGACTCAAGTAGAAGAAGAGTTAAACGCTTTGAAATAAACTAGGGATTCTAAAAGATGGAAATGAGGAAGGAATACATTCCTGGCATAGATAACAACTGGGCAAAAGAGGAGAAAAGAATGAAATATCATCGCAAAAAGGTGTTTGACTGGACCACAGAGTGAAAAAAGGCAAGTTATTTGTGAAGCTATTGAGGTACGGTTGAACCAGCCTATGAAAAACCTTAAACAATTTTTATTTTACCTTAGAGGTAATAGAAAACTATGGAAATGTATCTAGCAGGGGAGTGACAAGATTTGTGCTTTAGGAAACCAATTTGGCAGCAGTACGGAGGATCAACCTTCTCAACGGACAGAAATTCACAGAACAGTGAAATTAGAATGGTCTGAGATACACTATTCCTACTCACTAGCTCCAGGTTTGTTAGGGTTTGGCTATTTGTGTCCCTAAGTCTTATTTTTATTATTATGTTATATTGTAGATCACTAGACTTATTAAAATAGGGAGAGACTTTTTTGTTTTTTTCTTTATTAATTTGTTTGTTTACTTTTAGTTTACAAGATTCAGTTCCACGATCCCTTGAGTTTCAATTTTTCTCTCCCTTCCCCCTCTCCCCCGCCATGGCAGCATGCAATCAAGTATAGGATCTGCAAGTACTTTCACATTAGACATTAGTCAAGTTGTAAAAAAGGATTGTAATGGATGGAATGAACAATGGGAAAGAGGAAACAAAACCAAACCAGAAAAAGAACAAGAGCAGGTAGTTTGCTTTAATTTGCATTCAAACTCTGTTCTTTCTAGCTCTTTCTCTGAATGTAGACATCTCTTTCTATGATGAATCTTTTGGAGTTGTCTTATAACCTTGCATTGCTGAGAAGAGCTCAGTCTATCAAAGTTGGTCATCACACATACGTTGTGTCTGTAATTCTGTACAAATTTCTCCTGGTTCTACTCCTCTCACTCAGCATCAGTTTGTATAAGTCTCTCCAAGTAAATATGAAATCTGTCTGCTCCTCATTTCTTCTAGCACAACAGTATTCCATTTCTCATATACTACAACTTGTTTAGCCATTCCTCAATTGATGGGCATCCCCTTAATTTCCAATTCTTTGCCACCACAAAAAGAGCTGCTATAAATATTTTTGTACATATGGGTCTTCCTCCCACTTCTATGATCTCTTTGGGATACAACCCTAGAAGTAGTATTGCTAGGTCAAAGGGTAGGCAATTATTTATAGCCCTTTGGGCATAGTTTCAGATTGCTCTCCAGAATGACTGAATCAATTCTCAACTCCACCAACAATGCATTAGTGTTCCAATTTTTCCACATCTTCTCCAGCATATGTCATTTTCCTGTTTTGTCATCTTAGCCAATCTGATGGTGAGATGCAGTACCTCAGAGTTGTTTTGATTGATCCACTACTCTATTCCTCAGCCAGTAACAAGTTGTTTTGATGACTGCTGCTTCTCTCCATCCCTCCCTTCTTTTCACCTCTCTTTTCTATGTTGTCTTCACCATTAGAACGTAAGCTCCTTGAGGGCAGGGAATGTCTCTCAATTTGCTTGTATTTGTATTCCCAGAATTCAGCACAGTGCTGGCACATAGTAAATAATAAATGCTTATTGACTAACTGACCACTGCCCAACGTTATAAAGGTAATAAGTAGCAGAAGCAGATTTGAACAAAAGATCTTTGGAGTTCATACCCAGTACTCTTTTCACTAAAGCACAACTACCTCAAGATTTAAAAGCCAATGGAAAATAAGTATCTTAACTAACCATAAACTAGCCCACCTAAGCTTCCAATTAAAAAGTTCTCTGTGGGAAAAAAAAATTCAAATATCTCAGAGAATTAAGTTATGGATATGTTTAACAAATAATAAAAACAGCACAACTGGCCTTTACTTTTGCTGGATAAGATTCTCTCATTCACTTATGATTATGACATGAGGTTTCATTTTAATATTATTTCATAAAGAAAATGTTTTTATACTTAAAAGCCAAATATTCTCAAAGTGAATCTCAAAATGTATAAATTCTAATACTAAGAATGTGTTCTATAAATTTATTTGCTTACTAAAAATTATGCATGGAATCACATTACTTTTAATAATTACTTTCATACATCAATGAACAAACAAATATCAGATGATCTTGGGCAGCAACTTGGTTAAGGATCAATTAAGGAAATTCTGCATTAACTATCATACAGGCTATTTCATTTAAACTTTGGGCACAAAAGGAGTAAATAGTGACTTTTTCTGACAGTGTATGAGAAAAATAGTAGGAACTATGTAGCAAAGATATAATGAAAAGAATGTAATTTTCATTTTGTTCTAATTTTTCTAGGCAAATCCACTTAAACATAATTTCATAAGTTTTACTCTATAAAAAACAATAAAGATATTATGAAAACACATCTTGTACAATGATATTTGAAGCTATGTAATATTTTAAGCTACACAGTAGTTTTTGTAACATGTATGTAATAATGGGTATCAGTTATATTAAAAACTATTGTTACTGTCATTACTTACCTACACATAGCAGATTGGGAATACTCATAAAATTTTCTTTCCAGATCTAATCTCTTCTTTTCACTGTAAGTATGAAAAGAAATGCTTTATAAGTAAATTAGTAACAAAATTAATTTCCAAGATTTGTAAAAGGGTTTAGCTTATAAACGTGCCTCTGTAAACATCTGCAGTGTCCATGCTTAATAATAATATTAACATTTATATGGTACTTTAAAGTTTTACAAAGTGCTTTTCTCATAGTAAGCTAGTAAGGTAGGTACTATATTAATATTCCAGTTCTATTGATGGGAAAACTGAGACTAAGAAAGACGAAGTGATTTACTCAGAATCACACAGTTTAGAAGACAAATTTTAGAACTGCATTTTTTGTGTAAGGTCTTCTGGCTCCAAATTCAGAGCTTCTTACTGCTTCTACCCAAGCAACAGAAATACTCAGAGGTCAGTAGGGAAGTCAGATATGTAAAAGGATAAAAATGAGGAAGAAAAAGGATTCCAAAAGCAAATACAGAAACAAAGCAGAAGGAAAGGGTACATCCCAGGAATCCTTAGAAAAGATTAGATTTTCATGAAAATAAAGATAGAAAAAAAGAAGAAAAAAGATTTTCATGAAATCAAAAGGGAAATGATAAATATTTAAATGTAAGGCCAGGATAATATTTTCCGTATATACTGATCTAACTTACCTTTTGAAGTTGTGGACAGGATTACAGGGTAGGTACAAAGAAAAACTTAATTCTGGGCTTAGGGCAGGTCAGATCTCAGATGAGTTTGGCCCCGCTGGCTAGAATTCAAACTAGCTTTTCTATCAGTATTTTAACTCCCTCAAATTTGTCTTACTATTTTTTCATAAATGCCTTTATCTCACCGTTCTTTATTATTTGCCAGTAACAAATATAAACATACACGACCACTGAAATACAAAGTGGGGGAAAAATAAAGGAAGTGGGTCACAAAACACAATTTAAATGTGAATAGCCTGACCAATGGTATCAGAAGTCTGATTACTGAGTGAAGTATCTTAACTAACCACAAACTAGCCCACCTAAGGTTGAAATTAAGAAGTTCTTTGTGGAAAAAAAAAATTCAAACATCTCAGAGATTTTATACTTAATGCCCAGAAAACTGGCAAAGACAGAATATTCAAAGAACTAAAGTCAATGGTAGAGGGACAGAGAATATTGCACATAATGTCAGATTTTTCAATGTTAGTTTTGCTGAATTTTTCCCTTTTTTTATTCTCTAAGTGATGGCTTTCTTGGAAAGGTTAAGGAAGGAAGACAGGAACAAACAGAAGGAATTAAAAACAAAAAATATCAAAGATATTTTTAAGATGTTCTTTAAAACTAGCTAATTTTACTGGCTAGTAATAATGGTCTCATTGGAAACAGAAGTTTAGTGACAAAGATATAAAATAGGGCCATAATAGTTATTAAATATTTTTAGGAGTTTAATATTTTCATTAGATACACTGCCTGATTTCATTTAGATTTATTCTCTTTCCTTTGGCTGTGCATGCATTTAGGGTTGGGTAAAACTTTAGGGTATAACTTTAATAATGAGGGAATTAATTCAGGATTCACTCATCAGAACTTTAAGTTTGGAAATGTATTCTGGTTACATTGATGCTTAAATAAAATACTATGAAATAAATCAAGTATATTAATTGACCCATCCATTACTTTCATTACTATTCAGCACCTTCTGTTCAATTCCAGTATTCTACTGTATTGTAATATGGAGAACTGGGAAAGGTTCAGAAAAAAAACACAAAAATTACTACCTTTACATAAAAGAAAAAAGTTAAAGGAGTCATAAAGTTATTCATCTGAATGAAAGACTAAACATGATGAATTTTAGGAATAACAATAACGGGGGGCAGAGCCAAGATGGCGGCGTAGCAGCAGCAACATATCACAGCTCTCACATAGCCACCCCAAAATACCCATGAAATAGGACTCTAAACCAATCCTAGAACTCTAAAACGCACACAAAGATACTTCTAACTAAAGTCAGCTCGGCTACGAGGAACCATATCAGCACTGCAAACCGAAACCAGCCTGGCTGAAGCCACGGCTGTGCCCCAGGGGCAGCTGGACGGGAGGAGTGGAGAAGCCTCAGGTGAGTGGATTAGCGGCAGCTACGAGCAGCTCAGTGGGGATTGCGAATCTAGGAGACTTAAGCAGTCCGGCCGAAAGGCCTCCAGAGCAGAAAAGCGAAAGGCAGAGGTTTTGCACCCGCCTCCGGGTTGCAGCCTCCCGCACGTGGCCTGCAGACAGCAGGGGGACTAAGCGATTTTTCTGAGGCCAGTGCTCTCGCGTTGAGCAGCCTGGATCCGGATCGCGGTCTTGGGCCTTGGTCCTGGAGTCTTCATTATCCACTCTGCCGGAAGTAAATAGGAAGAGTCCCAGCATCTTCCTGAGAGCTA
>JAQQSU010006936.1:0-13371 GCA_028627135.1 Pseudochirops cupreus | reverse complement strand
GATGGAGAGGAGGGCAGGGTGGGGGGGAGGATTGATGAAAGTGCACACTTCTGTAGAGGGACGGGGGCAGGGACAGGGTAGAGAGTTGATTGGGGGGGGGGGTGGGGGCAGGATCGGAAGAAGGGACATGTAATCAGACTCTCACAATATGCCCACTGTGGAGAGGTTCTGTGTAATTACACATGTTCAGCCTGTATTTGATTGCTTGTCCTTCCAGTGGAGGTGGGTGATGAGGGAAGAAGAAAAAGAATCTAGAATTTAAAGTTCTATAATCAAATGTTAAAAATATATATGTATACATATATATACAATTATTATTATTATTATTGTTATTATTTTTTTTATTAATGACATCCTGCTGGAACTTGAGGTACACAGGCACTGTGGTTGGGAAATCCATCCTACCCTACCAGAAAGTCAGAGGGGTGAGGGGGAAGACATAGGAGTGAATAGATTGGGGGAGAGGGGATACAATGGGATGGCTGTTTTGGGGCGGTGGGTAGGAGAAAGATGGGGAGAAAATTTGTAACTCAAAATTTCATGGAAATGAATGATGTAAACTAAAATAAAAAAATAAAATATTAATAAAAATAAAATTAATTTTAAAAAATCATATAAGAGAAACGGAGGAATAATTGGAAAGATAAATGAGAATGATGAAAGAGTCTTGCTAAAGGAGACCCAAAAAATGCTAAAGAAAATAACACCTTTAAAAATAGACTATAGATTAACTGAAATAGCAAAAGAGACCTAAAAAGTAAATGAGGAGAAGAATGCCTTAAAAAGTCAAATTGCCCAGATGGAAAAGGAATTTCAAAAATTCACTGAAGATGATAATCCCTTTGAAATTAGATTGTAGGAACTGGAAGCTAAAGGCTTTATGAGAAATCAAGATACTATATAAAAAAATCCAAGCAAATGAAAAAAGAAATAGAAGGCTATGCGAAATATCTCATTGGAAAAAACACTGACCTGGAACATAGATACAGGAGAGATCATTTAAAAGTTATTGGACTACCTGAAAGCCATGATCAAAAAAAGAGCCTACAAGCCATCCTTCAAGAAATTCTCAAGGTAAATTACCCTGATATTCTAGAACCAGAGGGCAAAATAGAAATTGAAAGAATTCACTACTTGTCTCTTGAAAATTATCCCAAAAAGAAAACTCCTAAGAATATAATAGCCAAATTCCAGAGTTCCCAGATCAAGGAGAAAATATTATAAGCTGCCAAGAAGAAACAACTTGAGTATTGTGGAAACACAATCAGGATAATACAAGATCTATCAGCTTCTACCATAAGAGATCAAAGGGCTTGGGATATGATATTCTGGATGTCAAAGGAGCTAGGACTAAAACCAAAAATCACCTAGCTGGCAAAACTGAGTATAATGCTTCAAGAGAAAACATGGTAATTGAATGAAATAAATAAATTTCTTTCAAGTATTCTTAATGAAAAACCAGAGCTGAACAGAAAATTTGACTTTCAAATACAAGAAGCAAGAGAAGCATGAGAAGGTAAACACGAAAAGGAAATCATAAGGAACTTATTAAAGTTGACCTATTTACATTCCTGCATGGAAAAACTATAATTGTAACTCAGGATACTTTTCTCGGTATGAGCATAGTTGAAGGGAATATGTATGCATTTGTGTATACATACATATATATGTATGTATAGGATGGTGTGTGTATAAATATGTGAGTACATGTATATGTGTATACATGTATACATAGAAAGAGGACACAGGATTAGTTGAATAGGAAGGCATAATATCTAAAAATAAAATTAGGTGAGAGGAATATAATGAAAGGAGAAAAGGGGAGATAGAATAAGGCAAATTATCTCATATAACAGAAGCAAGAAAAAACTGTTACAATGGAGGGGAAGAGCAGGAAGGTGAAAGGGAATGAGATGACTTTACTGTCATTGAATATGGCTTAAGGAGGGAATAATATACACACTCATTTGGTTATCTAACTCTATATGAAAATAGGGGGAATGGGGGCATGAGGCAAGATGATAGAAGGGAGGGCAGATTGGGGGAGAGGGTTATTAGATGCACATACATTTTTAAACATGGTCAAAGTAGAAAATAGAAGAAGGGGGGGTAGGATAGGAGAGAGGGAAATATAGTTAGTCTTTCACAATATAATTGCTATGGAAACGTTTGTATAAATACACTTGTACGACCTATATTGAATTGTTTATCTTCTCAGTGGTGGTGGGTGAGGAGGGAAGAAAGGAAAGAATCTGGAAATCAAAGTTTTAAAAGCAAATGTTTAAAAAAAAGTTTATTTGTTTTGTTTTGTTTTGTTTTTTACATGCAACTGGGAAATAGGATATACAAGCACTGGGGTACAGAAATCTGTCTTGCCCTACTAGAAAGTTAGAGGAGATATACTGGAGGATATGAGAGGCAACTGGAGGAAGGGGCATTCAGGCTGTCTTGGGGTGGTAAGTAGGGGAAAGATGGGAAGAATATTTGTAACTCAGAATCTTGTGGAAATGAATGTTTAAAATTAAAACTAAATTAAAAAGAAAAGAAAACAAGATTTAAAAAAATAACACCAGTCTGTAAAATAGGTAGCTGATTGTGACCGTAGATCAGCAAGGTAAGATTAATAATGATTGAAGCCAAAATATCCTACAGTACACTCAACTTGTCTCGTCTTGTTACCCTTCTATCTGAAGGTTTTACTGAGCTTTACATTATGAAATAAGGTTTCATCCTTTGTCAGCTAAATAAAAACAATGATAAACATTATGGATTACCAATACTCTTATGTAAAGCAAGTATCTTGTGTGTCCGTTGAATAGCACAACTCAAATAATGCATGCACTCCAATGCTAAACCAAAGTGCCTTAGAGGCTTTCTCAAAATGTGAGAATACTACTTTCATTGCAAAAAAAGAAATAAAATCACAGCAACTATAACAAAATGTATTAGCTTTCCATTTATTGAAGTCTGAGAATATATTCTTATGCTTTGAAAGATCTGGAAGAGAAAAGGATATTCAGGATCCTCTCCACAAATTCAAATTGTGAAATCTGTCACTAAGGAAATTCAACATTTCCTTTGCTAGGATTTCATGCAACTTGCCAATTGCTTGATTGCATTAGTCATTTCTGATACTTTTTCTCCCAATTTCAGTGCTTATTCATCTTTGTGTATTTTTTCCTAAAAAAATGAAAGAGATTTGCCTGTAAGTTAGGATGAGGCATTTAAAAAAGTATATATAAAAGGTAAGTCAGGCATGTAACTATTGCTTAGAACTACCTGTGAACTTGGATACAGAGCAGAAAAAATTAAAGAGAATTAAGAAAAAAACAAAGGGCTGTGTATTCTGAGGGCCTTCCAGTTGCACTATAATTATGAAGCATAGTGACATGTAGGAAGTTCAATTATGACTTAATTAAAGGGGGGGATTGTTCATGTTCAATAGCTATGCCAGTTTAAAACAGGAAGGATTCCTAGGCTCAAATGATTTATGAGGCTAAAACGATTTGCAGCAATTAATAGTGCATATATTGTCATTGAATGTTTACAAATATATCTTTTTGCAAAAGAAAACATTGTCTTGCTAGATTGTATATACAGATAAAAAAAAAGGTTAACCAGATGATAAGGGGATAAAGAGTGACTTCATATAAAGCTTATACTGTGTACACATAAATACAAACTGATTGCCACCTAATGCCCAGAGATTGACTTGACATAGACTGAAATGTTTGAATACTTTTTACTTATGATGTTTTTTTAATGCCTTTTGTCTTGATTTATTCCAAACTAAGCATTCTTTATATATACTGGACTATTTGAATAGTCCAATAATTTCAAATAACATTTCTCTGAGGTAGAGTATGTGCTAGACTGTGATCTCTTCTAAAGGTCCTTAAAGAAATTTTAGTCTGAATGTCAATAGCATGTAAAATATATACAACAGGACAATATAACATTAAAAAAAAATACTTGAAATTGTTCTTAAGCAATTAAGCTTCATTTAGGTTGAGGTCTGTGTTTCACCGCCAACTGGTCCTTGCATTCCAAGTCACTTTTCAAATCTCATTCACTTTTCCCTGTCTGTTACAAACAAAATGATTCCTAAAATATAGTGTCCCTAAAACATAGGAAAATTCCTTTATTTGCCTATATTTAGAGTTTATATATATATAGCTCTATGTACATCTGAGGGTATAGGCAGGATGTTTTGGATAAAAAGCTTGTCTTAGGGTCAGGATAACTAAAATTCAGATTCTAACCTCACACTTATTAGAAGGGTAACCCCATACAAGTCAATTAACTTTTAAAACCCTCAAACAGCTCTCAAAGAATTGTTGTTTGTTCTTCATTTTTGAAGAGGACCAATGACATTACAAGGTAATGTCTTGACTTGCAAGTGAATTGGATTTAAGTGAGGAAGAGTTGCACAAAGCTGTCATTATCACTCTCTTCCCATATCAAGACAAAAGTCAAGATGAATGGCCATGTCCAAGGATATAGTGGATCACCTCAGCATCTTCAAAGTCTGACCAAGTTCTAAGTACTCCATAGTTTCGGTTTCAGCCACCTTCATGACCATTGAAACAAATTGTTCTCATCTTTCCATTCAGCCAGGGAAAGACTTCATATGCTTGGGGTAGATATCCCCTTAGCTCGCTTATGGGTTTGAGGCCTTTCAGTTAATTTCAACCTTGTTTTGCCTATCTTCTAAGATGGTTTTACCAGGATACAGTCACTGTACATGGCACAACTTCGTGGACAGACAGGTGATAAAGGTAGATAAGCAGTCTAGAAAAAGGCTGAGCAAGCCCGGAATATCCCATAAACCCCACTCTTTCTACATATACTCTCTACTATACAGTATACTGATATACTCTCTATGAATATACATTATACAACAATGTCTTTTTGCACTGGTATAGTTTCCTCTACCAAGGAAATTAGAGGACTAACCTCTCTTCTTCCCTCTTCCCACTTCTGTTGTAGAATAAAAAAAATACAAATTCTGTAAATTAAGATACTCATGGTGTAGGTTTTTATGCTACATTAAGAGACATGTACTATTGATATAATTTGATCTGTGATTTAATTTAATATGTAGCATTAAGAGAACTTTATTTTCTTCATTTTTAGATTATACTTTGTGGATTAAACATTTCCCCCTCAAAGCTTCTATATAAATAAGTCTTTTTCCCAGACCAAGAAAATTAATCTGTGACATAGTATGGTCTTCTGTCCATGAAAGATTTCTGAAGGACGATAACCAACTATATTGCTCTGTATTCTTAGAGCCAAATTCAATATTTGCTGTACAATGTGCTTTCTCAAATAGACTTCTTGAGTCATACTGATTTCTCAGTCCCAGTACTATAGGCCTAGAAATCAGCCCATATTTTCTTTGAAACTAATGGATTGTTTAGAATAGAAAGTTGCAGCCATTTGGGGGGGGGTGAGGGAGGTTGGGGGGTGGAGCCAAGATGACAGAGTTAAAGCAGTTAAAACAGGGATTTTCTTGAGCTATTGCACAAACCTCTACAAATACCTGTAAAATCACTCTAAACAAATTCTAGAGCAATAGAAGCCACAAAATGACAGAGTAAAAAAATTCCAGCCCAAGACAACCCAGAAGGTCAACAGGAAAGGTCTGTTGCATTGGACTAGGAGAGGAGCACAGTCTAGCATGTCATGCTGGCACAGACTGGGCTGTAGCAAATCTGGAGCAGGCCTCATGGGACTATATCACTAGCAATTGTGATGGTTTCCAGACTTCTCAAACCCAAAATGCCAAAGACAACTTAGAAGATTGGTAGCAAGGATCTGTTGTACCTAGGTGAGAAAGGAGCATATTCTGGCCCCAGCTCTGGGTGGTGGCAGTACTGGCAGTGGCTGATTCTGGAGCTCTCAGACCACAGACAGTGGGGGCTATTGAACTGCTGATCACAGGGGGAATGCAGGGATATCTTTGTTAGCACTGAGGCCAAATTTCCTTGCTTTTCCTGTGCCTAGATCGGTGGTGCCATCCTGGCTGGCAGTCCTGGGGCAAGGAGGAGCTCTGGTTTGGCAGAACTTGTGGCAATGGTGAAGAGGGACCATTCATAACAGTTCCAAGGCAGAAAAGAGTGCTTGTGGTCATTCACAGATGAGAGAATAGGCCAAAAGTGGAGTAAACACCTCTCCTTCAAAACACCTTGGAAGAACTGAAAACTTACAGTCCTTAGAAGTATCTCTGAAAACAGCTGCACAAAACCCCTAAAGTTAAGGACAGTAAAACTTCCACACTGGAAGCAGAGTCCAACCTTAACAAAGAGTTAAGAAGTCAAGTAATTGACTAGGAAAATGAACAACAAAAAAATCAGACTATAGAATCTTTGTAGACAAAGAACATCAAAATATACAACAAAAAGAAGACAACACCAAAGCTCCTACATCCAAAGTCTCCAACAAAAATATGAATTGGTCGCAGCCATGGAAGAACTCAAAAATGATTTACAAAATAAAGTAAAAGAAACAGAGGAAAAAATGGGAAGAGAAATGAGAGTGATGCAAGAAAATTATGAAAAATAAGTCAACAGCTTGCTAAAGGTTACCTTGCCTAAAATACAGAAGAAAATAACACTTAAAAATAGACTAACCCAAATGGAAAAAGAGGTCCAAAAAGTCAAGGAGGAGAAGAATATCTTAAAAATCAGATTAGGTCAAATGGAAGAGGAGGTACAAAAGCACACTGAAATAACAATTCCTTAAAAATTAGAATGGAGCAAATGGAAGCTAATGACTCTGTGATAAATCAAGAATTTATAAAACAAAACCAAAAGAATGAAAAAAAAATAGAGGGAGCAGCTAGGTGAAGCAGTGAGTAACACACTGGCACTCGAGTCAGGAGGACCTGAGTTCAAATCCAGGCTCAGACACTTAAACCTTACTAGCCGTGTGACCTTGGGCAAGTCACTTAACCCCAATTGCCCTACCTTCTCACCTCTGAAAAAGAAGAAAAAATAGAAGACAATGTGAAATATCTCACTGGCAAAGCAACTGACCAGGAAAATAGATCCAGGTGAGAGAATTTTTTAAAAATCTGTCTACTTGAAAGCCATGATAAAAAAAAAAAAGCCTAAACATCATCTTTCAAGAAATTATTGAGGAAAACTGCCCTGATATTCTAGAACCAGAGGGTAAAATAGAAACCAAAAGACTCCACAGATCACCTCCTGCATGAGAACCAGAAATGAAAGTTCCTAGGAATATTGTAACCAAATTCCAGAGTTCCTAGGTTAAGGAGAAAATATTTCAAGCAGTCAGAAAAAAAAATTCAAGTAACAACACACAATCAGAATAAGAAAAGATTGAGCAGCTTTTACATTAAGGGATCAAATAGTTTAGAACATGATATTCCAGGGGTCAAAGGAACTAGGGTTAAAACCAAGAATCACCTATCCAACAAAAGTGAGCATAGTACTTCAGGGGTAAAATGGATATTCAGTAAAAGAGTGGACTTTCAAGCATTCTTATTGAAAAGACTAGAACTGAATAGAAAATTTGACTTTCAAATACAAGAATCAAGAGAAGCATGAAAAGGTAAACAGGAAAGAGAAATTATAAGGGACTTATTAAAAATTAACAGTTTCCTTTGCTACATGGAAAGATGATATTTGTAACTCATGAGAACTTTCTCAGTATTACAGTAGTTGCAGGGAATGTGTGTGTGCATGTTTGTGTGTGTGCCTGTGCATGTGCGTGTGTGTGTGTGTGTGTGTGTGTGTGTGTGTGTGTGTGTGTGTGTATACGCAGAGAGCACAGAATGAGCTGAATATTAAGGGATGGGATATTAAAAAATAAAATTCAGGTTAAAATTAAAGTACTTGGAGAAGAAGAAAGGGAGAGGCAGAATGGGGTAAATTATTTCACATACAAGAGGCAAGAAAAATCTTTTACAGTGGAGCGGAAGAGGGGGGAAGTGAAAGAGAATCAGTGAACCTTACTCTCATTGTATTTGGCTTGCACACTCAATTGGGTATGGAAATCTATTTTATCCTACAAGAAAAGAGGGGAAAAGGGATGAGAGGGCAGATGATAGAAGGTAGGGTAGATGGGGTAGGAGATAATCCGAAGCAAACACTTTTGAGGAAGGACAAGGTCAAAAAATAGAATAGAATAAATGGGGAGGGGGATAGGATGGAAGGAAATATACTTAGTCTTTCCCAACATGACTATTATGGAAGTGTTTTGCATGACTACTCATGTATATGAGTATCCAGTTGCTATATTGAATTGCTTGCCTTCTCAATGAGGGTGGATGAGGAGGGAGGAGGGAAGAGAATTTGGAACTCAAAAGTTTAAAAAAAATATTAAAAATTGTTTTTACATGCAACTGGGAAGTGATATATAGGCAATGGGGTATATGTAGAAATCTACCTTGCCTTACAGGAAAATAAGAAGGGAAAGGGGATAACAGAAGGGGTGGGGGAAGGTGACAGAAGGGAGGTAAGATTGAGGAATGAATGAACACCATCTTTGGGTGGGGTAAGGGGAGAGATGGGCAACAAATTTGGAACTCAAAATTTTGTAGAATTGAATGTTGAAAACTAAAAATAAAATGATTTATAAATATTCACAAAAAATAGAATAGGAAGTTGCCCTATTTACTGAATTACTTATTTCTTATCCCAGATTGTTTTAGTTACCACCCTTGTCAGCAGTTTCATTTGAAACTGTTGACTACTTTTAATTTATAACTTAATTATTAAGCTACAGACAACATATGTTTCAACACTATTTGTTGTCTGCTACATGTCAGGCATTAGTAATAATAATTAACATTTGTACAGTTATAATAACGTCTTTTTATATAGTACTTCCTATGTACCAGGCACTACACTAAACACTAAAGCAATTGTGATTTCATTCAAACAACCCTAGGAGAAAGATGTTGTTATTATCCCCATTTTACAGATGATGAAACTAAGGCAAATAGAAGTTATGTGATTTGCCAATGGTTACACAGTCAGTAAATGTATGAGATCTGATTTGAACTCAGGTCATCCTGACTGCAAGACCAGTACTCTATCCATTGAACCTCAAGGTGAGCACTATTCATAGTAATCACTTAATAACCAGTTATTAAATTGAATATACATCAATGCTTTAGAGCTGAAAAGGACCTTAGCAATCATCTATCTAGCCTCCTAATTTACAAAATGAGGAAACTCAGAGCAAGTGAGATTTGTTAAATGGCAGAAATAAGAATTGAATTTGTCTGTATTGAGTGCTCCTTCCACTATAACAACAGATGGTGTAGAAGTGGTTTTAAAAAAAAATAGTTACTTTTTTTTTTACTTATTAGTAGGGAAGTTCTTGTTTGCTTTCAAACCTGTATTTTTTGAGGGAGGTGGCGGGGGAGGTCAAGAAAGTAATGGCATTGCTTACTAGGTTAGTCACTAGAATACTTTATATAAATGTCAAACACATAAAAAATCATCTACAATATTCCTTTTACATTTATCCTATATATTTATTTAATATATTATGCTATCTTGTTGAGTTATTTTAGTCATGTCTGACTCTCCATGAACCCATTTGAGGTTTTCTTGGCAAAGATACTAGAGTGGTTTGCCATTTTCTTTTCCAGCTCATTTTAAAGATGAGGAAATTGAAACAAACAGGGTTAATTGACTGTCTGGGGTCACACAGCTAGCAAGTGTCTGAGAACAGATTTGAACTCAAGAAGATGAGTTCTCCTGACTTTAGACTAGGAAGCCTATCCATTGTGCCACCTAGGCACCACTTTCAAAATTATCATCCTATAAACATGAATTCTTAGGAGTTTTGATTTTTTTTAGATATCTTTTTTTTGTTTTATTACTGTACCCTTCCTAAAATCCCAGCGGTAGAGGGTGTGGGGAGTGGAAACTAAAAATGAAGAAAATTCAGCATTATTTCTAATGTATTCCTAATTCCCTTAAACTCAATAAGCAATATTAAGCACTTACTATATGCAGACCATTATAGTATTATTATATGGCAAATACAAAGCAAATAGGACTCAATGTTTGACCGGATGGGCCCTGAGAAACCAACAAGCATCCTTTTGCAATGTAGCTCTCTCACTTACTAGCTATATCACAATATTAAAGAGTAACAATTAATTTCTGTTTTTGTGTCCCTCATCTGTATGAGATTAAGGGCCATTCTGCTACCTCCCTCCTAGGGTAGAATTAAGAGAAGAATTTAATAAAACTAAAAGTATAATAGATCATAATCCTCCTCCTCCTTTGCCTCCTCCTGCACATGTCATTCTTCATGTTATCCTCATAAGGTTCAGAGAGAAATGGTACTGGAAGAAGTTGCTATTTTCACATCATTCTTTTAATATGAAATGTTCTATGCACTATTGCCTATATGGAAAAAAACAATGACTGATTTTTGTATTTGAAGAAAAATGTTTGTATAAAAACTAATCCTCTGCAAGTTCATTGAAAGTATCCTTGGTGTGTCACTAGCTTAGAGAAGAACAGAAGAATATGATTGCCATCATAATAATCATCATCCTTGTTCTGATCTGATTTTCAATTAGTTCCAGTTAGAAATTATCAGGAAACAAACTTCCATTTTATTATTTAGTTCTCTTTAGTTTACTTTTATTTCTGTTGTCCTAGTGGATGAAATGATTGTTTTGGAGTTGAATAAAAGCTTTGGAATATAAGCTCAAATTATATTCATTTTTATTAGTGATTACCACTATTTTTAAGGACATAATATGTCCTTGAAAACATAATAAAATATTTAAAATGTTTGGGGACATGAAGATCTTTTAAAATGTATTATTACCAATGTGGAAATTAAGACACAAAAATACAAATACTAAAGGATATCTAAGGAATATGCATCATTATATCATTTGTTCCAAAACTTTTAGCTATTTTTTTTTATCAAACTAAGAGAAGCTTGAAGTTGTTATTAATCATGAAGGAATTCAGGATTGTGAGGATTTTATTTTTATGTGTGGAGCTTATTTATTCAATTAGAGCATTATTCCTTCAATTTATAGCTTCTCCCAATGGTGACCAAAAGTGATGGCACAAAGAAGGTGATGGTTGATGGATAAAGGTGTCCAAAAGGAGGAAGAGGATATCCAAAGAGTCAAAATTGGTGGCTTTGCTCTCTACAAATTCCTCCATTTATCCCAATAGAGAGTAGGTTATAATAAAAAAAAACTAAGATTGGATTATCCTTATCTTAAAATGCTTCAGAAGAAGGTTACAAACGTATCCACCTTTTTAAGAAGTCTACTCATAGCATTTGAATAAGTGACCTTCAGTACTCTATGCTGTGAAAAGTTGGTCTGTGGATGGTTCTTAGTGAACAGGAATTTGCTTTACACAGACACACACCTACCCCTACACACACCCACACACACCCACACACACCCATGCACATGCACATGTGTGCTCCAGCACTACAAGTGTAATTAGTACTCATTTAGGCAAGCTAAACTCAAAAAGCAAGGGAGGAGAATTTAAAGTTCTAAAATCAAAGGTTAATATGTGTGTGTGTGTGTGTATACATACATACATACATATAATTATTATTTACATGCAACTGGAAAATAAGGTATACAGGCACTGGGATAGAGAGATCCATCTTGCCTTGCTGGAAAGTCAGAGGGGTGATGGGGGAGGATATAGAAGAGAGGATATTGGGGGAGGGAGTATACAGTGGGATCACTGTTTTGGGGTGGTGGGTAGGGGAAAGACAGGGAGAAAATTTGTAACTCGAAATCTCATAGAAATGAATGATGTAAAATAAAAATAAACAAAAATTAATTTAAAAAATATAAAAAAAAAACAGGAAAAAAAGCAAGGGAAGACTGAGCCTTGAAGTTTGGTTGCCCTATCACTCTTCACTATGGCTCTCTCCATGTCAGGCTAGGGACACATTGATGTAAAAGTATGAGAAGTTTGCACTGGGATCATCTCTATTCTGTGTTGTGGGGCCCAATGAGGTCTTTAATCCACATTACTGCTAATTCGTTAACATTCACAAGTATTTTTATTACACACACACACACACACACACACACACACACACACAAACACACACATAGACTTTGAAATAACAGAGTCTGGGATTGCTGATCATCATGCCAAGTGAATATAATAATTTCTAATGATAGATGGCTGACCTACCATTTCCTGTTTTGTTCACTGAATTGCTTTGTTGATTCTCAATGTACATGGTTGCATCTTAACAAAACTACACTTTGTACTCTGTTTAAATTCCCACTAAACAACTAAAAATACTTCAGGAGTACAAATTTGTGATAGCAAAAATGATCAAATTCAGGTAAAAATCTAAACAGTACTTGCAGTTACAGACCAATTAATTGATCAGAAGAGACTGTGATTCAGTGTAAAAAACAGTACTGTTCACTCGTTCCAGCTCTCCTATGGAATTGGTACAATGGCAAAAATGGCTCTGAAGAGAGATCTGAGACTAAATCCTGTCTCTGTTGCCGACTACCTTTGTGACTCCGGGAAAGTTATTAAAGTATCTAGGATTTCAATTACCTTTTCTATTAATTGAAAGATTTTGACAAGTTGGTTTCTGCAGGCCCTACCAGCTCTAATAAATGATTTTTGAAATATTTATTTGACTTTGATCAAATTATTGTACTTCTCTCTATCCCCTATCTGCAAAATGAGGGTTGAACTAGATGAAATCTAAGGTCTCTTGCAATTCTAAAACATTTTGACACTTAACTATAAAAGTGTTTATTGAACACTCATTGGGTACATCTTCTTTCAGTGGAATATTGGCTGCTTCTATTAATGATCTTATCCTTTTCTTACTTCTTTTTTTCATTTTTTAAAAAATTTTATTTTAGTTTACATTATTCATTTCCAGAATATTTTGAGTTGCATATTTTCTCCCCTTCTTTCCCCTACCCACCACCCCAAAACAGCCATCCCAGTGTGTCCCCCCACCCCCAGTCTATTCTCCCCTATATCACTTTTCGGTAGGGCAGGATGGATCTCCCAACCATAGTGCATGTGTATCTCAAGGTTCAGTTGGATGTAGTCAATAGTAATAATAAAAATAATTACGTATAGATAGATAGATAGATAGATAGATATAGATATATAGATATATATTTATAACATTTGAATATGGAACTTTAGATTTTAGATTCTTTCTCTTCCTCCCTCGTCACCCATCCCCACTGGAAGAATAAGCAATCAAATACAAGCTGAACATGTGAAATTACACAGAACTTATCCATAATGAGTACACCGTGGGAATCTGATTACACGTCCCTACTTCCTATCCTGCCCCCCCATCCACTCTCCACCCTGTCCCTGTCCCTCTACAAAA
>JAQQSU010006935.1:0-13371 GCA_028627135.1 Pseudochirops cupreus | reverse complement strand
TGGGTTGATTGAGGGGATTCAGTAATATTTATCTTGACACTAGTCAGGCTTGGTTAGAGTGATGTAGGGTGAACTCCACCACTTCTCAGAGTCATACAACTAGTCTGAGGGTTGTGCCTTAAATGAAATTATCTGTGGTTCCATGATAGAAGGGATCATAGGGATTATATAGTTTACTCCCCTCATTCCAACCCAAATTTTTAGAATCCAAGACCCGTGATCCTGGCTGCCTCCACAAAGCCATCTCCAGAAGGACATTTAATATATTATTCTAATGATTTTCTACTGGAAAATGCCTTTGAATATTCTTATTTGAATACTCCTGTGGATTTGTGATCATAACAATATGTATATTCCCTCTCATAGCACAAATGACAATTTATCTGTACTTGTTTTACCCCATGCCACTCTTATTTTTATCCAGCCAACTTTCTGAGGTCGTTCCTGTAGTTCTTTTTCTCTGATGTGTGTACTATGTAACATTTAGGCTGTCCATCTATTATGCATCACTCTCCATGCATGACCAGCTCACTTCCTTTGCTGGTCATGTATCTCCTTTAATGTTATCTTTTTTTTAACCACATTTTTGTCATTGGCAATGTTTTTCAGCCTTACATGTTGCCATTTGGGATTTAGTTTTTGTGAATGGGAAGTCTCAGTTTGAATTCATAGACTTCTTCCAAACCACAAAATTATGGGTCAACAATTTCCCTAAAAATTGCACTGATCCCTCTCTGATTTAATATACTCTGCCATAATTGTAAGCCCCAGTTTGGGAGGTTATACCCTGATTGGTCTTTAGTCCCAACTTCGGTGCTCACTGAATCTTGATGGGAAAAATCCTCTTTGCTACTTCCCAAGCTATTATAATGAAGAAGACGCTGTGTACAAGAAGAGCTGAACTCAATTGGAATTATGCAAGATATTATCTCCATAAGAGGACAAAGTAGAAGTTTGTACTATATTCCTGCATATATATGGAGAACTTTTAAAAAGCCACTGGTCTCCCTAAATATATAGCGTTCCCCCAATCAATTAGCCTAGAAAACCAGTCAGGAAAGGAAATGCAATTATTTTGCTATGAACTGTTCTATATGAACCCATGCTGGTCTAAATAATCGTTTAACTTTCTAAGAGCTCACAGACAATTCATTCAATAGTATGTTTTAAAATTCTGTCAGGAACAGAAGACAAGTACAATGGTCTTATCTTTTTTGAAAATTGAAATATTTGTCACACTTTAGCACTATAGCTCCTCTTCTTTAAAAATTTCTACCAATAATGGTCAGCTCAGCAATCACACCTTTAAGTTGTTGGAATATTCATATATATAAATATGTATAT
This sequence comes from Pseudochirops cupreus, assembly GCA_028627135.1. NCBI lineage: Eukaryota > Metazoa > Chordata > Mammalia > Diprotodontia > Pseudocheiridae > Pseudochirops > Pseudochirops cupreus. Next base: position 12,027 of record JAQQSU010006935.1, on the reverse strand, counting down.
ATATATAAATATGTATATATATATATATATATATATATATATATATATATGTCCCAATATCCTGGGATATCGGTTATCCAGGCCTGGCAATTTGAAATCTCCTGATCTATCTTTGGTTTCAAGATCTGAGTACCATCCTTATTGTATTCTTCCAGTCCCAAAGATCATTCTTTGTTGGAGAAAACAGAAACAAATCCAACATTGAATAGTTCTGTCTTTTCCTCATCATTTGTTTATCACTAGCCCAAATACCGTAAGTAGGAACTCTGTCTCTTCTTTGATGTTCTTCTTGTCCTCAGCTTAGATTTTTTTTTTTAAAAAAAAGTCTTTTTGGTTGTCTTTGGGATTTATCACACAATTCATTCTGATTATTGGCATTCCTGACATCATTCTTACAGGACTACATCATCCTTTCATTTCATTCTAAGTGATTTGTCTCTGCCTCTATCTTTCTTCTATATGTGTCATTTTAAAAATCCATTGATGAGTTTCTTATACAACTATATCCATCATTTTAGATAGTCCAACCATACCACCTCTTCATCTGAATCTATTATGTTTGTGTCCTTATAACTATGTTCTTAAAAAATAACTGATTCTACTTGGACTTTTTTTTAGCAGCAGTATTTTAGGTTATGGGACCCTATCTATAACCCCTCTGAAGTTTTTGAAATTTTCCCTAAGACTACGGTACTTATAAAACTATGCTTGCTTTTCCTACCTTATCTATCTTGATCTCTAAGATGGTATAATTATTACTTCCCTAAGTTCCCATAATTTCTGACTTAATAACCAGTTGCTCCCTCTCAGTCATTATCAAATTCACAATCCTTTCTTATCTCCTTTTGAATAATGCAATTATTATTAAGACAAACTAAGAATTTTAGCAGAAAGAAAACGCCAGTTAATATTGAGTTAAAGTCCCTTATCACTACTGTACCACATTTCTATTCTAGGTTTATCGTTGGTTTTCTGAACTCATCATCCATTTCTCCCTTCTGTCCAAGTGATCTGTAGTACAGTCTCACCATAATATCACTTCTGTTTCTCCCAATATTGTGCCTGACTCAAAGATTGTTTACCATGTTGCCCCATTCTAGATTGCGGATTTCCTCACATAAGTATATATTTTTTGTACTTACAATGCAATGCTGCTTCACTACCCCTTTAATTTATTACTTTTGATTCATGTATACCTTTCTACTATCAGATTCCAGTTATGGAATCTTAATAAATCCCAGTGATATTTATAATATCATATTCATAGTAAAATCTTTAGTTTGTAATTTTTCAGGAAATTGCATAACCTCTATAGACTTTCCCTGGAGGAATCTGTAGGGATTATCACAGGAATCCTGTTGGGCAAGCTCATGCCTAAGGACATCTTACTTTTGAAACTCAAATGTGGGACAGTCTCTGCATCAACTTCTACATGGTCTGATATAGATCTTAGCATAGATCCTCATTGATTACAATGTAGTTATATGTTTTCGTGTTTACTGAATATTGACTAAATTACTATTTTCCCAGAGTGTCTTGATTTTTTAAAATAAAGTCAAAAGCCTTTGTGGGGGACTAAAGAACATAACAATTTCTAGATATAATTAACTTATTGCTACTGATAACATCAAGGGTTTTAATGTAATGGTATCACTTCTTTATTTAATAGAAATAGAATCTGTGGCCCAAAATTAAACTATATTCTTTTAATGAGTTTATGAAAAATTCATTCAATGTTCAGGAATGGACCCTGAATTTCTTGTAACCATCCCTGAGTGATTGTGGGCAAATCACTTAATAACTGAGCCTTATCTATAAAATGAGAGAGTTAGACAAGAGATCATCTTTGATGTTCCTTCTGGCTATAAATATAGGATCCTGTGAATGTAATAACAACAAACATACTTCTAGGGACATTAAAAATCTATGATTTCATCAGCATAGGAACTTCTGCCCTCCGTGGAATCATCTTCCACCGATGCAAATTCAAACCTAGCTATAACTTAGAAGGTAAGATCTAGAAAGTTGCCTGAGATGCATAGCATTTAAGTGACTTGTCCAAGGTCACACCCAGAATTGATATACTCAATGATCCACTGCAGGCATAGCCATACTAATGCTACAACTAGAAGGAAGGTAAAAACTGTTAACAAAGGGGGGGGAAAGGGGAGACTGTATAGATTAGACTGGAGAATGTGGTTTATATACTACATCTCTGTCCTATCTACTCAAAGTGACACATAATCCCTCAATTGTTGAATTCAATTAAATTGATTAGGAATTAAAAGTCACTCCAAGAACCAGTTATATAAGAAAATTTCTATGGTAGAACTATGCTCATTTATGAATTTATTTACTGCCATGAAGAACCAATTAAAATATGGCACATAGAGGTAGCATAGTCTAGTGGTTAGAATGCTGAAACTGAAGTAAAGAAGTTTCATTTTCCTGGGTTTTCAAACCTGCCTCTGACATTTATTCATCATGTGTGACCCCAGCTAAGTCACTTAACAGCAATGCACCTCAGGCAGCTCCCTGAGTCTCTGATCAGATTCGTTAGAGTACAACTAGAAGGATCAGGCATATTATAATTATGTTATTATATTATTAGTATTATTTTGATAAAAATATTATAATACTATTTTGAAATGGATATTTTCATCCTATGATCTCTATGTTACTTGCCTTACAGATAAAAAAAATGCACAGCATCAATTGGCATTGTTTGTTCCTTCAAGGCAGTCTTAAATTCCATGGCTTCTAGTTCTTTTTTTTTTTTTGAGGGGGGGGAAGGCAGGGAAATTGAGGTTAAATGACTTGCTCAAGGTCTCACAGCTAGTAAGTGTTAAATGTCTGAGGCTGAATTTGAACTCACATCCTCCTAACTCCAGAGCCAGTGCTCTATTAATTGTGCCACCTAGTTGCCCCAAGGCTTCTAGTTTTAATGAAATAGTTTTGCTAAGTGAAGTTGGTCATAGATTGAATATCTGCAGATATTTCTCTGACTTATACTGTAAATTACAGATGTGTTCACAGAGGGAAAAACAGAACAAAAAATTAGACCATTGAAAACTTCTGAAAAAGTTTGACTTTTTTTTCCTATTAATTGAATTTCTCAGAATAAGGGAAGCCTGTATTTGCAAAAATTGCAAGTTTTTATTGGGAAATATTTAATCAATTAAACAAAAGCTATCCCCTAGTCTTGATTTATGCATTTCTGAAAGAGCCTTTGTGTCTGGCTGCCTGTATTTTATTTAAATGTCACTCTCTTCAAAAATGGATATTTTTTTAAAGTAACTTATTGTGGTTTCATGAAACCACTAATTTTATCCATCTGGTACAGTGTAAAGGGTAGGGAAACCTAATCTGATGGGATTTCAGAAAGTTTGTTTTTACTGAAGTAAAACACTGCCAGATTGGAAAGCACTAAACAGTGATAAGATAATCCCCCAAACTTCTCCGGGAAGGCCAGCAAAGACTTTCTCAAGTGGAAATTTTTCCATTTTGTGTCTGACTTTCATCAGAGTTTATCTCTCATAACCATCAGCTCATGTTTGACATGCACATTAGTTTATTTGTCTATATCTCATTTATGACTTCCTCTTCTGTTTCTCTTACCCCCACCAGATGGGTAGGTTTCCACTCCTGTCCTAAGGGGAAAACAGTTCTTCCACTTTATCTATGAAATTGCTCTTAAGACAAATGAGAGAATAGGTCTAATCAATTTGTTCTTTAGTTCGACAACAGTTATTAAGAGTCTCCTGGATGCTAGTAGAATGCAAGCTCTTGGGAAGAATTTTGTCGTTGTGTTTTGGTCATGTTCAACTCTTTGTCACCCCATTTGGGTTTTTCTTGGCAAAGATATTGGAGTGCTTTGCCATTTCCTTCTCTGGCTCATTTTATAGATGAGGAAACTGAGACAAACAGGGTTTAGTGACTTGCCCAGAGTCACACAGCTAGTAAGTGTCTGAGGTTGGATTTGAACTCAGGTCTTTCTAACTCCAGGTCTGGCATTCTAGCCACTGTGCCACCTAACTGCCTCACTTTTCTATTTCTATCTCTAGTATCTAGCAACAAGCCTAATTTATAGGAGGTACATAATATCTATTGATTAATTATGTGCTAAGCACTGTCCTAGGAACTGGGGTGACAAAGACAAAAACCTCAAGGAGATTTACATTTGGGTGTAGGGTGAAGCACAAAATGTACATGGAGCATTAAATTAAAATATGTAGAAAATAATTTGGGCCAGCTAGGTGGCACAGTGGGATAGAGCACCAGGCCTGGAATCAGGAAGACCCAAGTTCAAATGCAACCATAGACACTTACTGTGTGACCTTGGAGAAGTCACTTAACCCCTACTTGCCTCAGTTTCTTCATCTGAAAATAGAGGTAATAATAGCACCGATATCTCAAGGTCATTGTGAAGATCAAATGAGATAATAAATTATAAAATACTTAGTACAGTGCTTAGCACATAGTAAGTGCTATGTAAATATTACATGTCACCGTTATTGGTGAAGGGCACTAGAAACTGGAAGGGATTAAGGCTAGGACACTAGGGCTCAGCTTTGAAGGGTATCGGGGATTCTGTGAGATAGAGGTGAAAAGGGAATGGATTCCAAGCATGGGGAGAAGAGATAGAGTGTCTTACACAGGGAATAGCACATAGAATTTATAGATTAAATTGATCAATCTGTATATGTTTATTGAGCATCTGTCATGTGCAGAATTTTTTTTAAAGCATTGTGGAAACATAAAATCAATCAGTATTTTAAATGTCTACTGTGTGCTAGGTACTGGAGATAACACATATAAATGCCTACTGTGTGCTAGGGACTGGGGATAACACATATAAATGCCTACTGTGTGCTAGGGACTGGGGATAACACATTTCCTTCTCCAGCTCGATTTACAGATAAGGAAACTGAGGCCAACAAGGTTAAGTGACTTGCCCAGAGTTACACAGTTAGTGTCTGAGGCCAAATTTGAACTCAGGAAGACAAGTCTTCCTTATTCCAGGCCTGGTGCTCTATCCACTATACCACCTTGCTGCCCATTATTCAGGTCACCTTTCTATAAGTTAGGGGTCTCCTCCACCCTTAAACCATAGAGGGCAGTAAAAGCCAATGTAGGCAGGCTTCTAAAGGTTTCTTCTTTCTCAAGGAACAGCTAGTGATTGAGGACAAGGCACCTTTTCCCAGCTAGCTCTCATTTACACATGCCACTTTCTCTAAACCATTCCCGGCACCAAAGCTTTCTTCAATCAGCTCCCTGCATCAACTGCAGAGCCCACCTGACTGTGTTCAGCTAACATCAGTTTCTCATCTCCATGGCTTCTGCTGTTCTGTAATGAGCTTCTTTTCTTAGCTTCTCTTAGCCTTCTCAGCTGGCTTCTTAATGACTCTCCTGACTGCAATCAGGACCTCTTCATGTGAAGTAATTTACTTCTCAGGTTGAGAAACTCTTAAATCCACATTTCTATCAGATATGTCCAATAGGAATAGTTCATTGACTCAGAATTTCCTAGCAATAACCTTCAAAAGCCCTGAAAATACTTACATTTAAATTAGTTGCTAAAGAAACAGTACACTATAACTACTACTGCCATCAGTTAGTACCTTTCCTTCTGACAAGCAAGCTTTGCTTCTTGGGTTAAATTCAAAATTTTATTCATCTCTTCTCAAGCACTTTTATCTGAAGGGCAGCTTTTCTCTTAGGTTCCCTCAGCATTATTTGTGTTTCCCCTCCAGATATTTTTTTATATGTTTTGGACAAAATATCGTTTTTTCTGTCCCTTTGAATAAATAACATGTCTACAGGAAAAAAAAAGGGAGGCAGCCCCTCACATTAGTTTGGCTTTAGTATGTACTGATAGGGATTGTTCAAAATGTCTTGCTGCCTTTAGGACTTAGCAGGCAGTGATTATTTCATGAACTGTGCAGATAATTCATGTTAAAGAGCATCTTATGCTATGTGAATCTCTTTCCTGGGAGGTAGGTGGTAGGAGTATCATTATCCTTATTTGGCGGATGAGGAACCCGAAGACTCGAACAATCAGATGATTTGCCAGTGGTCATACAGCTAATCTCTGAGATGAGATTGAAACCCCAGTCCCTTGCATCTAACTTCAATGCTCTACTCTTCCTCAAGGCCATATGAAGAAGTCAAATGGTAGCTTTCCTTTGTTATCATTGTATCAGGAAGACATGAAGGACCTGTGTTCTTACTCTCCAGTCCTCAGTGGAAAATCCCCCAGGGAGCGATGGTGACCCTCAGTTCAGAGGAGAGGAAAATCTTATTTTCATTATCACCCTTTCAACTCTTATCTCTATGCTTCTCCCCAGGCCCTGTACTTCAGGCAAAGAGAGGTCAGCCCAGTAAAACTGATATCGTAATGTGCCATAGACACACTTGAAATTCTATTTCCTGTGTCACAATTGAGGGGAATTTTTTGCGTGTACATGTTAGAGACATTTAGCAGCATTACTATCTAAATTATAATTATAAGTCCAGATTTTGTATGATGGCTGAGCATCACATTAACTCTAAACTTTTTATCAAATTTCAACCATTAAAAAAGAACAAATCACATTCCCATTGAAAACTTAGTTGTAATTAACCTATCCGTATGATATGTACAAAGCTTCTCACTTGTAGTCTGAAGACTATCTTGTGCAACCAGCTTTTAAAATGTTTAATTTTTATCATTTTTTTTGTCTTTTTAAAGTACTTTTACTTTCTTCACATTGAACCCTCCCCGTGACAAAGAATAACACTTAACAAAACAAACAAGAAAAGCACAACACAATGAATACATCTGCCAATGCGTAAATTCCCTTTTTCTATTGCTGTCACCCAGTGTGATACTATCATAGCAACACTAAGTGAGCTCCTGCCATGTGTTTGAGCACCGTGCCAAGTACTCCTAATGCAAAGGCTGTAAGACACAGAAATAATGACAATCAGGTTGTGCCAATCAGTGATTAACAGCTAAAGAGATTAAGGAGAGATATGTTTTGTTATTATTTGTTCTCTGTGACCATCATGGGTTTTTAAGTTACCCCTTTCAATGGTATAACCCACTCATTTTACAGAGGAAAAATCTGAAAGATTAAATGGTTTGCTGAGGTTGCACAGGTAGCAAGCAGGGGAGCCAGGATTTGAACTCAGATCTTCTGACACCTATTCCAGTGCTCTTTTCATGAAAACATATTGTTTCTACGCATCAGGACAGATTCTAAAAACGGCAAGCAGGAAAATAGAGATGCATGAATGAAGGTGCAAACAAAATGAATGTGTAACTGCTACATAGGGGTAGATAGACACGTGTATCATCAATGTCATCACCTTCCTGCCTTCTTCCTCCATTAAAGTGTTTTATTGCCTCATCATGGCATGGTGGAGACCCTAAAGCTATGCTATCTGTGATATAATCAGCTTCATGGGCATGATCTCTCTTTGTCCTACAAATCTGGAAAGGCTTTTGAGTATTGGGCCCAGTGATGGACTTTATATCCATTCTCTGACAACCAGCCTGATTAAATTCAGAGGCGTTTTATCACCCACAGTAATTCTTTAAATACAATCCATCAAATCAGAGAAGTTGTGCTCTGTATCTTGAAAGAGTGGTCCATATATACCCCCTTCTCAGGGCCTAGCACAGTGCTTTGCACACAGTTTAGCATCTCTGCTATGTCATTGAATTGAATAATTTATAACTTTGAAAGTAGAGGGGGGGATGACCATCAATTGGGCAACAGCTGAACAAACTGAAGTATGTAAGTGTGATGGAATACTATTGTGATGTAAGACTTGACGAAGGTCACGATTTCAGAGAAACTTGGACAGACTTGTTTAAACTGATGCAGAGTGAGTTGAGAAAAACCAGAACAATTTATATACAATTATAATAATTATTATAAAGACAAACAACTCTGAAAGACTTGGGAGCTTCGACCAGCATAATACCAACTACATTTTCAGAGGACTCATGATGAAACATACTGCCCACCTCCTGATAGGGAGGTGATGTCCTCAGAATACAGATTTGAGACATTTTTTGGACATGCTTGGCCAATTAGTTTAGCTTGATTACATATGTTTTTAGGGATTTTCTTTTTCTTGCTTACTCAGTGGGGATGGAACAGGAGGAAAGGACAGTAGAAGGGAGAAAAAGCAGATCTTCCTTTGAAAATAAAATAGAATTTGATTCTGATTTTATTTAAATAAAAAGTCAGAGAAAAAAAGGTATAGATAAAGGAAATGTATGTAAGAAGCTTTGGCATGGAATAGTGGAACAAGCACTGGACAGAAAATCTTAGACTCACATCACAGCTCTGATATTTGTTAGCCATGGGACAGGGGGCAAATCCATTAACCTTAGTCTCATTTTTTTATCTGTAATAATAATAATAATATTATATATATATTATATATAATATAATAATAATACATGTAGGTTGATAATAATACACATAGGTTGTTGCAAGGTTGAGTTAATTATATATATAAATATATCTGTTTTGTAATTATAAAAAGCTAGTACAAATTTCAACTTAATTACCTCTGTGTGCTTTTTAAACCTTAAAGTGACATATAAGTATGAGTTAGTTATTATTGTCTTATCCTCGTCATCATCATCAGTGTTACATGTAATCAGAATAAAACCTCTTGACTTTTCAAAGAGAGGTGGGGAGGGGAGGGAGGGAGAGAATCTGGAACTCAAACATTTCAAAAGTAATTGTTAAGAGAAACTGGGAAATATCCAATGAAATTAATAAAAATAACTTTTCAAAAACAAAATTTAAAAACCACTGTATGTGTTATAACAAAAGAGTTGACTCTAAGACCAGAGAGGAACCCAGGCAGGCAGGGTGGTCAGGAGCCAGGACCAGGGCAGATAGGGAAGGTGAGTTGCTTTGACTATCCTTTTTAGCGTTAATGGGTAACAGTTGAGCCAAGATGTCTTTGTGGACATAAGGTATTTCATATATTTCCCTTGACTGTTAAGCTGTAGTGTTTGTGTGTGCGTACTTACATCTGTTTTAATTATCAACCCTATTTCATTATCAGTCAGTCATCTCTGCCAGATGTTCCAACCCTACAATGGCCAAGCCCATCTCTTCCCACCACTCTGTCTTTCTTTTACAGATTTAAAGCATGCTTACACGAAAACCATTGCTTAATAGTCAGGAAGTACATGAGAGTTCACTAGCACCACAGCTGACGTTCATTTAAAGCCCAGCATGAGACACAGATAATTAGCCACAGGTCACAGGCCACCGGACTGGCACAGTAAGAATGCCAGTCAACTTTTAGTAGTTTTATGTGGCAATACTAGGCACAAAAGATACAAAGATAAAAATGAAATCATTCCGTCAAGGAGCTTACAGTCTCTCAGGGAAAATATGTATCCACAAAAGTAGAAAGAAACATATATATATATACATATACATATATGTATATGTATATATACATACACACACACATATACATACATACATATATATATATGTGTACACACACACACACATATACACACACACAAAGTAAATCCAAGGTAACAGGAAGAGATTAGCATTACTAGCAAGTGGTAGAGATCCAGAAAAAAAAGTCATCCCTCCTTTCAGCAAATGTGAAAATATGCAACTCTCTATATTGGGATCCTAGTTGTATAACTGAGGAGCACCTTGGATAAATGTCAGGCACCTTGATCTGATAAAGGAGGAATATATAAATGTCAGGAAAAAAATAATTTCACATTTTGTGACCAATACTCTTGGTTTGATGCAATAAATGCTTGTTGAATGGAATTGATTTACACAATGAAGAGCTTGTGACAATATAGGACAAAGGTTAAAAGAAAATTTTAAAATTTTTTCTTTTTAAAGCCCAGACAACAATTAAGCTATAACTATAATGGTTCGGTCTGGAATTAGTGGAAACTTTTTTTTTCTGTGCTCAATAAAAATAGAAATTGTTTATTAGCAATGCTAACTACCATCTTTCTTCTTAATTCTTTAACAGAAATAGAGAAAACCAGATGCCAGCGTCAAAGAGAACATATTCTAGGAACAGTGGGTGCCACTGATCCAAGATGGCCCAGACCCGTGGGGCAATTTGTTCCTGAATGTGATGAACATGGGCATTATGTGCCAATGCAATGCCATCACTCCAGTGGATACTGTTGGTGTGTGGATCGAGATGGCAATGAGATCGATGGGACCAGGACCGGACCTGGAATGAGACCTCCATGTAAGTTGTTAACTTTAAACTCATGTACAAAGAGAAAACTCCTCATATCACACAAGTGAACCTGGTGTTCATCAGGCTATGCAGTAGAAACTAACATGGTTCAGTTCAATGGCCACTGAATTTGGAATCAGAGGACCCAGAGTTAAAACCTGGCTCTGTCACTTACTACAACACTATGTGAATTTGGACAAGTCACTTAAGTGTTTTGTGCCTTACTCTACTCTTCTGTAAAATAGAGATTATCTTAGACAAGGTGATTTTCAATGTCCTTTTTTGTACTAAATTTCTGAAGCTATTGCTTTGGCTGTATTGATCAGATTCCAACCCTAAACTGGTACACTTGCAAGGCTACCTCCTCCCACCTCTCCAACTATCCTTTCCACCAGCACTATTTACAAACTGTTTGGTCTCAAAGCCCCTTTACATTCTTCAAAATTATTGGGTTATACCTATCAATATTTACCATATTAAAAATGAGAACATCTTAGTATTATATAAAAATATGTTTGACCTTGCAGACTCCCTGCAAGAGTCTTGAGGACCCCTGGATGTCCCTGGATTCCTCTTTAAGAATTACTGCTCTACATAAAAACCTGTATGTGCATTTTGTCTCAAGAAAAGTTTCAATCATAAAATTATCCTAAAAAGTTTAAGTGTTCCTGTCATCGGTGTGCCCTTTAGCTAACAGATTGAAGGATTTTAGCCCCTGGTTTTAGATATTCGCCTTTTTCTCAGGTCACACGTATATTATCAGAAGCAAGATTTGAACCCAGATCCTCTGAATCCAGAGCCAGTTCTTTTTCCACTGATCAATACTATTTTCCATCTGTTCATATTCCTTTAGAACTCAACATAGAGGGAAACCAGGTCATCTTTTCCAATTTGCCTTTTATGTTCAACTCATACATTGTCACATCTTCTTAAATTAAATTACCTAATGTTGGACCATGTGCTTTTTTCCCCTCTTGTTTTTGATATCTCTTGCCTTGACCATTCTTCTAAAATGGTCTTTTTGCCTGAACCCTTGCATTGGAATTGATTATCACCTTCTTTCACCTAGGTTTAAGCACAGTTGCTCCTCCAGTCCACCATGGACCTTCAGTTCCTCCAGCTGTAATTCCTCTCCCCCCTGGGACGCATTTACTCTTTGCCCAGACTGGGAAAATAGAGCGTCTCCCACTAGAAGGAAATAATATGAAGAAAACTGAGGCCAAGGCTTTACTTCACGTCCCTGTAAGTACATAACTGTTGCATCTGATCATAATATCTGCTTTGGAATAGACTTAGAGAAACAGCATGGTCTAGTTAGATAAAGACCAGAGTTCTTTCCAAGGCTCGAATGCGATTTTCACTGCATGTGACCTTTAGGAAGTTGCTCTGATTCAGTTTCCTGTTGCTAGAATGGGGACAAGTAGGATGTGGCCTCTACCCAACTTCTAGGGCTAGTTTTGAGGCTCACCTCTGAGACAGTTTTGAGCTTCTCTTCTTGCCTTTTTTTAAAAAAAAATTAATTTATGGAATAAAACAAGCATTTTCATAATATAGTACAATAAAAAGAAGGTTGCATATAGCAAATCTACTATGCCCAACTTGGCTATTTCTTTCAAATATACAACAAAATTATCATGTAAATTTCCTTATCTTTCTTTCCTACCCTCACCCTAGAGACGGCTACCATTAGACACAAATAGATAGGTAGAATTGTATAGACTGGATCCTGAAAAAGTCTCCTTTTACAGTACACTTCAGTGATAGAGAGCTTGGGCCCCT